>CABHPR010126148.1:0-40796 GCA_902168415.1 Peromyscus melanophrys | reverse complement strand
CACACACACACACACACACACACACACACACACACACACACAGCCATAGCCCCCAGGGAATCAGGGAAAGAAAAGCGCAGCAGCTCAGCTGATCCGTGACAGGCCCTTAGGAAGGCCCATTACTTTTGCTCATAGGTGGTTTTCCCCCCAGGCTCCCATTCTACCTAAAAATTCTGTTTGGCCCTCTGAAATCTGTTCTGTTTCTTCTAGAACTGTTATCCCTCCTAGCCTGCAGGGGCCATGTTCACTGCCCAGTCAAAACCAAGAACCAGAGACTCAATGCCAAAGTTAAAAGCGCATCAAAATGCACGCCTAGCATTTATTATTTTAGTCACAAACCTACAGACCCCTCAGGAAACCCTCCTTGGGGCCTGGTCCCAGCAATTTAAAGCTGAAGACCTCGGGTGTAGGTGGCAGAGATTGGGCTGTGGAGACTGGCTCTGAAACAGGGGTGGCCCCCTAAATGGAAAACTGTGTGGAGGTGGCAGAGGTCAGGGCTGACTGAGTTTCTGAGGAGGATTCAATAAAAAAATCTCATAAACAAATAAGGGGTACAATATACTCTTGCTACCCTTCCTCCAGGCCCCTGATTTTTAGGAGAGACTTCATTTTTCCCCCGGGGTAGGAAACAGCCTGGACACGCCCTTTCTTTACCATTTTCTACAAGTTGAAGGGAAGTATTGGGGTAGTATTTTAGGGTGCCTAGACTGGGTTCACACTAATCTCTATCATCTCCCCAAACTGCCCCCAAGGGTGAGGATCTAAATCTCACTCTTAATCTAGGTCTAGAAAGTCAATCTACAAGATTTCCACCTGTTCCCTTTCCCAAGAACAAGGTCAGCACAGAGCCCTCCTAGGTCCGGTCCCAGGTTGGTCCCAGGTCAAGGCAGGGAGCTTAGGAACCGTTCCTCCCTGCTGAGTGGAATGCTTTTGTTATTGTTATATTAACAAATGGAGGCATTTGTTAAGGGTCAGGGCTGGGGCTGGGGCCACTACATGGGAGATCCTCCATACCGGAAATACCTGTGCTGGGCTTTACCTACAGAGAAGGGGTGACTGTCAGGAGAGCGGGCTGGACCACACCCTTACTTAGGTTCCTTGCCAGAGCAAGGCAGGGGTCATAAGGAAGGGTTAGGTTTTAAGCCTCCAGGGCTGGGACATCATCATTTTTATTTTTCTTCTTCCAGTACCAGGAAAAGCTGGACTGGCAATTCCCAGAGATGGAATGGAGTAGCACCCTGGCAGCTCCTTTCCTTGGGAGACCTGTTTATAAGAGTCCCTAGTAGCCAGGGGCACAACCTTACCCCCACTCCTTCCCTCACCTAGGGAGGAATAGGGCCAGGGGAACGGCTGTGAGTCTCAGGAGATGAACTGAGCTTTCCCAGCTCTCTTCTGCCTTCTCTCTCAGAAATACCTGCTCAGGGTGGTTCCTTTGGAAAAGGGGCAGGGCCTCACCTGATTCCTCCTCCTTGCCTTTTATAGGGGCGGGGCCTAATTGTAACTCCTCTTCCCCCAGATTTCCTTGACAGGGCAGTCTCACAGGAGGGTAGGGAAAAAAAGGTGTCTCATCCAGGCTTGTCCTCCTTCCCTGGGTGGGGGCAGTCCAAGGGGAGGAGTGAGACCCGATCAGGACTCCTCCTCCATGCTGAAGCTGCTGCGGCGACTGCTGGCCTTGGACACAGCCGGGGATACTGAAGAAAGTAGGGGGTCAGAGGCAGCCCGCAGCGGGGACAGGGCACCCCCTGACAGTCCTCCCACCACCCCCTCCTCCTCCATCAGAATGTCCTCTAGCCCCAGGTGAAAGGGATCCCCCAGGTCCCCCAAGTGGTCGCTGGGAAAATGCAGGTCCAGAAGAGCATCCGAGGGTGGCGCTGGAGGCTGCTGCTGAGGCGCATTCTGGACAGGTCCCCCTGCTACATGAAATGTTGTCGTGCTTGGCCTGCCTTCCTCCTCAATGTCCAGCTGCTCTGGCTTGAGGCTGTCAGAGGCGGAACTAGTGGCTAGGGAGAGCAGTCCTGGGGTAGGAGGTACTGGCAGACCATGGATCTGGGCCTGCAGCTCTAGCTCCTGCAGAAAGGAAGGAGTGGGTACAAAATAAGACGGCGTCCCGAGTCTCTCACAGCAGAGGAGTGTACCCATTAAAAGGGCAGCCTACTGGGTTCCAATGCAGCCTCTGGCCCTCACTACGTGCAAAGTTTCATGTTTTAAAGTCTCTGAGCTCCAGAGTCCCAGTTCGTAAAATGGTACAATGGTGAGTTATCTCACACTGCTGTTTCTGTGATTTAAATGAGTTAATGGGCATTCAGCTCTTGTTAGCATACATGAGATGAGATCAATGCCATGCATATTAACAAATATTCATTACTACTGTTATTTTTTTTAATTATTTAGAAAATCTCTTTCTCTTTCCTTGTTTTTTCCAGACTCTGGTTGTCTGGAACTCACAATGTAGACCAGGCTGGCCCTGAACTCACAGAGATTTGCCTTCCTCTGCCTCCCTGAGATTAAAGATGTGTGCCACCATGCCCAGCTGAGAATCTTTTAAAAGATTTTTGTATGTATGGGTGGCTTGCCTGCATGTATGTGCATCATGTGTACAGTGCCGGTGGAGGCCAGAAGAGGGCGTCAGGTCCTCTGGAACTGGAGTTACAGGTTGTTGTGAGCCACCATGTGGGTGTTGAAAAAGGCCAGTCCTCTGAAGAGCAGCTGGTGAGCCACTAAACAGCCTGTTTCTCATTACTAATTTTTTTTCTTTTTTCTTTCTTTTTTTGGTATTTTGAGACAGGGTTTCTCCATGTGGCTTTGGTGCCTGTCCTGGATCTCATTCTGTAGACCAGGCTGGCCTCGAACTCACAGAGATCTGCCTGGCTCTGCCTCCCAGGTGTGCCGCCACTGCCGGGCACTAATTTTTTTTTTTTTTAAGATTTATTTATTTATTATGTATACAGTATTCTGTGTGCATGTATGCCTGCAGGCCAGAAGAGGGCACCAGATCTCATTACTGATGGTTGTGAGCCACCATGTGGTTGCTGGGAATTGAACTCAGGACCTCTGGAAGAGCAGTCAGTGCTCTTAACCTCAGCCATCTCTCCAGCCCTCATTACTATTTTTTGTTATTTTTATTTATTTTATTATTTTTTTTTCTTTTCGAGACAGGGTTTCTCTGTAGCTTTGGAGCCTGTCCTGGAACTCACTCTGTAGCCCAGGCTGGCCTCGAACTCACAAAGATCCGCCTGCCTCTGCCTCCCTAGTGCTGGGATTAAAGGTGTGTGCCACCACCGCCCGGCTCCTCATCACTAATTTTTATTTATTTATTTATTTATTTATTTATTGTTTTTGTTTTTCGAGACAGGGCTTCTCAGTGTGGTTTTGATCCCTGTCCTGGATCTGGCTCTGTAGACCAGGCTAGCCTCAAACTCAGAGAGATCCACCTGGCTCTGCCTCATGAGTGCTGGGATTAAAGGCATGCGCCACCACTGCCCGGCTACTAATTTTTTTAAAAATATTTTTATTTATTTATTATGTATACAGTGTTCTGCCTGCATGCCGGAAGAGGGTGCCAGATCTCATTACAGATGAGCCACCATGTGGTTGCTGGGAACTGAACTCAGGTCCTCTGCAAGAACAGCCAGTGCTCTTAACGGCTGAGCCATCTCTCCAGCCCCCGGCTACTAATTTTTTAAAGACAGGATCTCACTATATAGCCTTGGCCCTTGAACTCACAGATCCACCTGTGTCTGCCTATTGAATGGTAGCATTAAAGGTGTGGCCCACCATGCCAGCTGTTATTACTATTCTTGTTAATGCTGTTCTAAATACTGGTCATCTCCATCATCATGGAAAACTGGCCAGTTCTTTGTCTCTGCCTGCTGGAAGTTGCAGTTCCATTTTCTCCCTCCAAACCTGAATTCGGAGCTGCAGACTTCGGTTGGCTTGCTCCAGGGATCGCTGCCGGCTCTCCAGGTCTTTGGAGCGTTGCTGCTCCTTCTGCAGTTTGCGGATGTAATCCACAGATGCCTTCAGGATGGTGCCCTTGTTCCAGCGCATCTCCCTGTGGGGCCCAAGAGGGAGAAAAGACCCAGTGCTGCATATGAAGTCTCTCAGGGGGACTGTATCAGGTAGATGGAATACCTGATCATATATCAGAACTTGTGGTAAATCAGAGGTAAATCAAATGCTTACAAAACCCCTATGCTTGCAATCTTCCATGGGTGGCCATTATACCCCAAAACCTGGAATCCTTCTTGTAACTTGACCCCTTCTGGCTCCTTTTCCCCCCACTAGAGCCAAGGTTGGCCTCAGTGTTAACAGGGGAAAGTATTCTCACCTCAGACCCTGTACTTGGATACAACCCTTCCCCCAGAGCATTTTCCCTCCACCATGTGGCTGGCCTCTTAAACCTTGCCCATTCCTGCTCTCGGTGCTGGGGAAGAACGCAGGGCTCCATGGTAGACAAGAACTGTGCTTAGCTATGTTAACATAGCTCCATGGTTAGGCTCGCCATTCCTGTTTCCTTGTCAGCTGAGTCCTGCTCAATCCTATACTCCTCACAGCCAGCTTCACCTTTCCAACATTTGCGCATCCTTTTTTTTTTTGAGATCTATTTATTTTTGTTCTATGTGTATGGGTGTTCTGCCTGCATGTATGTGTGTGCACCAATAGTGCCTGCCTGTGGCCCATGGAGGCCAGAAAAGGTTATCAGATCCCCTGGAACTGGAGTCACAGACACCATGTGGGTGCTGGGAATCAAACTCGTGTGTTCTGCAAAAGCAGTCAGTGCTCTAACTGCTGAGCCACCTCTTCAGCCCCACTCTGTTCTTTTTGTTGTTGTTTTGGAGCTGGCCTCAGACTGATGAGTGCTGGGATGACAGACCCTGTTCCCTTCTGTTCATTATGTTCTACAACCCTCATTAGAACATATGACATCGATTCTACTTGTCTTTTACTTTTAGTTTTTCGAGACAGGGTTTCTCTGTGTAACAGTCCTGGCTGTCCTGGAACTCACTCTGTAAACCTGGCCTCGACCTCACAGAGATCCACCTGCCTCTGCCTCCTGAGTGCTGGGATTAAAGGCGTGTGCCCGGCAGGATTCTACTTGTCTTAACTGTCTACTTGCCCCAACTAAAGCATCAGATCCAAGAGGACAAGGGTCTTTTTCTCTTTTGTTCCCTCTGGTAGTCTCAGAGCCTAGCAGAGTACCTGGTACAAAGCAAAGGCCCAGTAGCTAAATCTTGAGTAAGGAAGTACTAAATGAATAGAACACTTGTGTTCTACAGGGTGCAGATAAGAACAGACAAACTAACATCGTGTACTTACAGTCTGAGGGTCTACAGTCCCCCAGCTAAGAAAAAACAGAGAGCTCTTTTCGGGGGAGGTATTGTTTTTTTGATGCAGAGTCTCACTCTGTAGCCCAGGATAGTCTAGAACTTACTATGTAGCCCAGGCTGGCCTTGAACTCGTGGTAATCCTCCTGCCCCAGCCTCCCCGGTGCTGGGATTGCAGGTATGAGCCTCAGCATCTAGCTCGGAGAACTTTTGTCTGGGCAAGACTACACGGCAGACACACCAAGGAACACGTTTCCTGGTGCAGGGTGCTTATTCCACCTCCCACTGGCCTGGGGTCCCCAGCCCAGACTCACGGATCATTGGACTTGGGGATGAGGGTGCCCAGCTCTTTGATCCTATCGTTAATGTTGAATCGCCTGCGTCGTTCAACTTTCAAGAGAGGGGGAAAAAGAAAGAGTAGGAAAGAGTCATCAATGGGTGAAGGAAGAGAGAAGAACAGGGGTGCTGGGAGGCTCCCCGTGGGAGGCAGCCCTCAAAGCAAGGAGCACGGCAGGGCTGAGTGGCAGGTGAGCAAATGCGCCTGCTCTCGGGCTTACTTAGGTTGTGATTGTCTTTCTTCTGTCGTTCCTTCAAAAGGGCCTTTGCCTCGGTTTCTGGAAGAGAGTGAGGGCGGATATCAGGGCTTCTGGGTAGAGGAAGCAGAGTCCCTGCAGATGCAGAGGGCGGGGCTAGTGGGGGAGGGACAGAAGGTGCGACTCTTTTAGAGATGGGGGTCTTGCTTTGTTGTCCAGGCTGGCCTTGAACACCTGACTTAAGCCATCTTCCTTCTCAGTCTCCAAATTAGCTGCAACTACAGAGTTTGGCCACAGAGCCAGACTTGGAGTGATTTTCTTTTTTTAAGTAAGGTTTATTTATTTTTATTTCTGTGTATGGGCGCTTTGTCTTCATGTATGACTGCATACCCCATGCATGCCTGGCATCCAAGGAAGTCAGAAGAAGGCACTACATCCCCAAGAACTTGAGTTACAGACAGTTGTGAGCTGCCACGTGGATGCCGGGAATCAAACCCAGGTCCTCTGGAAAAGCAGACAGTGATCTTAACTGCTGACCCTGACGTTGACCATAATAATGATGATGATGACGACGACGACTGTAACAAAAAAACAGCTGCTGCTGCTGCTTCTTCTCCTCCTCCTCTTCCTTCTTCCTTCTTTTTCTTCTTTCTTCTTCTTGTTTTTTTTTTTTTAAGACAATGTCTCAATATATAGCTCATACTGGCCTTAAGCCTTCCAAGTGCTGGGACCACAATCATGCACCACCATACCAGTTGACTGCTTGAAAAGATGTCTTGAGCTTGGTAGTTCATGCCTATAATCTCAGCATTGTGAAGGAGAGGCAGGAAGATCGCTCCAAGTTCAAGGCCAGCCTGGGCTATATAGGGAGTACCAGAGCTGGGCATTTGGGCATAGCTCTGTAATTTCAGCACTTAGGAGGCTGAGGCAAAACGGCTACTGGGAATCTGAGGTCAGCCTAGGCTACAGAGTGAAACTATGTCTCAAAAAAAAAAAAGGTCTTTGCTATTTTCTTTGAAACCATGGTGGCACAGGCCTTCTGTTACACCCAAGAGAAGAGGAAGTCAGAGAAAACGAGGTGAAAGTAGGGCTAAGAACCATATGAGGAAAAAAAACAAACAAAGAGAGGAAAGCAGTTGGCTTTGTTTCTCTTCTCTGTGGTGCTTGGGATGGAACCTAGGGTCTTGCAGATGCTAAGCTACCCTGCCAGTCCTGGCCTCAACCTGTTTCTGAAAGGCTCAAACCCTCTCCCTAGAATCAGGTCTAGCTCCAGACACGGCAGTGACAGGGCTTGGCTCAAGGGACAGGGTGGGGTGCAGGGCCAAGACCCTAGCACTTACCAGAGATTTCCCGTTTGATGTTAGGCAGCTCGGCCGGACAGGAATTGCTGACAGTGATGGCCGGGGTGGCCACTCCTTGGTTGCTGTACACATCAAGCAGATTCCCTGACACAGGTAGCTGTAGACAACAAAGGTATAGAAGAGTCTCCGCAAACTCAGGCTCCTGACCCTCACATATTAAAAACCAGGGCCCTCTAATGCAAGGACCAGGGATTCCAGGAGAGCCTTTCTCCCTCAGGGAAGTTTCACATGGTACTTAACAGCAGGAACAGAACCAAGTGAACTTTCTCTGGTTTGTGGGGATTGGGGTCCACCCACCCAGCCCTTCAAATGCCTCAGTGGTCTCTGAAGCCCTTCTCCAAAACAACTCTAGGGCTGACTCTGAGAAGAAAAATGCTGGAAAATCAGTTCGCAGGTCTCTGTCAGTTTGGATCTGACATTCCAGGCCATTAGCTGCTTCCAGCACAGCATTCCAATCCAGCATTCTTGGAACACTCCAACTCAATCTTTTCAGACCTTGGTAAATTATCATGGCAACATGCCACTCAAAATGTGGCTTTCTGGAGAGTTCCAGCCAAGTCCCTAGCCTTAAGTGCGATCACTACTTTAAAAACCATGAACTGCCACTGGTCATTTACCAAGGTCCTGACTCTGTATCCACCCACCCATTCTGATAGCTCAGGTGGTCTGGTCTATTCCACAGCTCGTGCTGCTTTTATGCCAGCCTTACTTTTTGTCTTTCTCTCTTACTACGTTAGATACAGTCTGGGGCGACACACTCGGATAGAAGTGGACCCAGCCCTAGCCCTCGGTGAGCTAGCAAACACTGAAATCCCTCTGAGGCTTTCCGGCTTGTCACCTCTAGTTATGTCCAAAGCAGTGAAAAGTTGGGATAAAGCGGAACTTTCTGTGTGTGGTACTGAAGACAGAACCCAGGACCTCAACACAGGCTAGGCAAGCACTCTACTCAGCTACACTCCCCAGCTGAAACCATTTTTATACAAGGTTCTATCCTCTTGGTATGTTGGGAAAAGCTATGAGATAACTTGCCAAGGCAAGTTATGAGATTCTTTGAATGTTCCAGAATCAGACTGTTATAATGTCAGCTCTCTTGCTCTGGAAAGTTTTATCCATTTTACAAGGATCCAGCCTCTTAGCCCAATTCATCGCAAGGGACTTGGTACATTCCAAATGGTACAAGGTCCAACCACTTGTTACAACCCAAGCCTTTTGGTTCCAATTACTACACGGTAGTATCTGAATCCCTTGGGATACTCCAACTGCTACCTTATTCCAACTTCTTGGTACCTATAAGTGCAAAGCCCAAGTGCCCAGGTAATAGTATGTCTAGAAACTCCCCATACTGTATATATGTAAGTCTACCAGGGCTACCTCTCCATGAAGTCCAACAAGGGCCCAAGGACAGTGGTGGGCCTAAGCCCCATCCTCAATATAAGGCCTTTCTCTCAATCTTAGTATAATGCATGGCAAAGGTCGCTCATATACACACACATAGCCAGTGCGGGTGTGGTCTTAGTAACAGAAGAATGCCATAATTTTCAGACCACCTCCCTTCTTAGGACCTCACCGTGCTGGGGAGCTGCAGCCCTGCTGTGCCTCCGGGAAGATAGCTGAGCATCTCATCGTTGTAACTGGACTCTAGGCTGATGATCTCATCAATGACATCATCAATCTGGGGGAAGAAGTAAATACTGTACAGGGTTAGAAGAACTGGGAGGGAAGGCTGGGGGTGGGAGTAGCGTAATGGTAGAGTGCTGGCCTAGCATGTGCAAGGCTCTGGGTTCTATTCCCAGCACCCAGTATTCACACACACACACACACACACACACACACACACACACACACACACACAGTAATAATCAAACAACTGGATGAAGGGCATAAGGGAAGGTTATCTACAGCCTCTTACCTCCTTCTCTGAGCTGGAGCCAATGGTGAGCAGTGCCATGGGGCTGTTAGGAGCACTGCCCGTCGGGCCAGCGGCATGAGCAGTCTCAGGGCCAGGAAGTGGCTGGGCACTGGCAGGCCCTGGTGGTGGGGTGAGGGCCTGGGAAGCCAGCTTGGGCCCAAGTGTGGTAGACAAGTACTGTTTCACCTGTTGCCGGCGAGCTTGCTGGAGATGGTAGCGGGTGGGGTTCTCCAGGTGGGTCTGAACCTGTGAAAATCCAAGACGGGGGGCGGGGGGAGGCACAAAAGAGCTCAGAGGAATAACTGAGCCCCAGCCTGACCCTGTAACTCAACTATTTTTAGGCTCATGTGGACAAACTGGGCCCTGGGATTTGAGAACATCTCAAAAGTATTAGTAAATCTGCCAAGACCCTAAACTTCTTTTTTCCAGAAATCCTTTAGAACCTCCAAAATCTACCTGGGCTAGTAAGTTTTCTCAGTCTCTAGATCATCCTGTCAGAGTCCTCAGAACTCCCTGATGAGTCTCTGATACCACCCAACAGAACCAGGAACTATATCACATATACCTTCCCTACATAGCCTCACAAGTCCAGAAGACCTAAGAAACCATCAACACATGGGCACAAGCACAGACCATTTCAACACTATCCTAACCTGTCCTTAGAACCACATGGACCCGATTCAAAGGCCACTGGGACCCCGGGCCACCCCTTAGCTCCTAGGACCATTTCTAGTCATTGACTCCCAGAGCTTCCGGATCTGTCCTTACCTTGAGAACCTCCCTGGGCACCTGAGCTGGGGGTGGACGACCCAATGTGTGGCCACCAGCAGACACACCAATCACAGAGATGGCTGGTGAGGCAGGTGCAGGACTGGGGAAGGGAGCGGCTGCTGCCTGTTCCCGCCGCTCACGCCTCTCCTGCTCCTGGGCCTGGGCCCGCATCAGCTGCTGCCGCAGCAAGACTCGTGATGAAGATGATGATGCCATGGCAGGGGTCCTGGAGCCCCCTGCAGAAGACGATGCAGAGAGTGTAGCTGGGGTGGTTGGTGTGGCCTGCAGTGATATTGGGAGGCTGTGGAATGGGAAATATGGGGCCATAGGTAAGCTAGAAGTCTCCTTCCGAGCCTAAGGGTCGGTCTGTGCTGGAGTAGATAGATCTAGAAACGGACTTGTTATCTGTGTTCCCAGACCACAATGGCAACATAGGTACCAGGCCTGGATGTGGGCTCTAGGAGACACTGGGGCCAGCCACAGTTCCATCACTCAGAGGTCACACAGTCTGGCCCATTCCTCCAGAGGAAATAAAGTGTAGCCTTCAGCCTTAATGGTGAAGCCTCGGTTGGAGCAGGTTCACAGAGCGAGTGTTGGGCTCTAATATAGGGGAGTTTTTCTTACTAAAAAGATGAGCTCAAGTGGAACTAAGTTGGAGTGAAACGTGAACGGAGGGATGCTAAGCCTAGTCTGGAGCTCCTGGAAGTGGGCATCAGGCTCCAGGGGAGCCCCAGCCTCCGTTTCCTCCCTGCCCAGGGTTCTGCTGCCAGGAGCTAGTTAGTTTTGAAAATCTCAGAGGTTTCACAATCCTCTCTTCCTGCCCCTCTTCCAGGTCCCCTCCCCTCTCTTAGAGCCCAGGCCGATGACTCAGCACATTTAGACTTCCACCCACCAGCCTGGCCGCTCCAGAGCTGAGGGAGGGTGGGCTTGCCAGGTGTGCGGAGGGCTGACCAGGGGCTGCAGGGCCTACCCACGGGAGGGCGGGAGTTTAGGAAGGCCACGCCCATCCAAGCAGCCAGGCCTGCAGGAAGATGTGTGTGTGTGAACTGAGTAGGGAGACAAGGGAGGGGTAGGGGAGTACTGGCTTGTCCGCATGTTCCTCTCCTTCGCGCCTCTAGCCTCTGCACTGGGAAAACACAGGCCACTGAAAAGGGGGGAATGGGTTGGGTGGGCTCAGAGGGCCCTTGGCCTTCAAGTGGGTTGGAGAACTGAGAGAAGGGTCGGTTAGGCCAGGCCTACCTGGAGCGGAGGGGTAGGGGTTGGCTTTTGAGCTCGTAGAAGCTGTCAGGATCAAGGATGTTTTCTAATTCGATGTCAGCAACAATCCCGGATTCCGGAAGCAAAGAATTCAGGCTGAGGGTGGGAGGGAGGAAGGAGTGGTGATCAGTGACTGCCAGGAGCTCTAATACCCTCCCTTCCCCAGACACCATGGCAGGCTCTCACACACAGAGAAGGCACTGCCAGGAAGACGTCCCAGATCCTCTCCCTCTGCCTACTCCTTACTGCTACCCACGGGCCCTCAAGGGTCAGAACAATAAAAATGCCTGGGTTTAAGGGGGAAAACAAGAAGACTCTGGGAATGACAATTCACTTTGTAAAAGGACTCCAGGCTTTGCATTCAGAGTCCTCCCAGCCCCCACACCCCCTACTGTTTTGCCGACAGCTGAATGTGAACCCATGTCTGTATACATGCACACAGAGCAAGTAAGGGCACCCCTCAGCCTAAGAGTCCATTGTAACACAACCTGAATGCATCACAAAGAGAACTGGGCTCCCTCATTTACTCTGCATCAGGAGTTACCACTTTGCAAAGGAGTTCTTCCAGCCCCAGCCAGAGTTCATAGGCCGCTGATACCCATCCAAATATAAGAATGGGAATAGGAAAGGCCCCCCTCCTCCACCAGTGAGCATCTTCAAAGAGAGAATCTGAGTGCACGATCTGCCTTGCAGGAGGAGCATCATTCTTAGTTACAAGAAACTGCCTAGCCTCCTCCTACTTTTTAGATAGATCAAAACACACGCCCGTTTTCAGTATCAACATTCACTGGCCCAAAAAACAAGCCATATCTCCGATGAAGGAAGGCTGAGGTCCGCCTAGACTATATAGGGAGGTTTCGTCTCAAATTATTAAAAAAAAAAAAAAAACATAGGAGCTGGGAGCTGGGGCTTGCCTAGCATGTAAGAGCCCTGGGTTCTACCCACAGCACGGCAACAAAGCAATATCCATCTCTCCCATTGAACTGTGCCCACTACTGTGATGACCGAGGCTGTTATAAAGACTCTAAGATGATTCTGCTCAGTCCTCCCCGCTGGGTATAAAGGACCTAGTGTCCAGGCCAAAAACACACACGAGGGTGAATGTGTATCCTTGCTGGAAGTGTATAGCTCAGTGGTGCAGCACCTGCCTACCAAGTGGGAAGCCCTGGGTTCCACCCACCGCATCCCCAAATAATATGTACCTTTGAGTTTAGTGAAGTTTAGAATCCACAAAGATTGTGACTTCAATTGGTAAGAAGTCTCTCCCCTCCCCAACAATGGTCTTCCTTCCCCTCCTTGCCCACAGATGGGGCTCTAAAACCACCCAGGAAGTTGGGAAGAGGAAGCTCCCAGAGTAGCTGAGTTCAGCACAATCCCAGGCAGCAAGGAGGCAGCCCCCTCCCATATTCATACACCACTGCACATAGCTGGAAAAGAAATGGGTGCTGGGGGGGGGCAAGGCTGTGGATAAGAAAGAGCTGGAGTTTCCAAGCAAGGCTAATGGAAGAGGATGAGAAGAGGAGAGACGGAGGACCCACCCAGACAGGGATGGTGCAATCGGTACTCACTCCAGCTCTAGAGACTGATTCAAGATTACACCCGGGAACTGAGAGACAGGCTGGGAGGGCGAAATAAAAGGAAGAGGGGGTGTGTGGGTAGGGAGTGGGCAGGGCTGGCTGAGAGGCTACGGTGAGTGGCAGCAGACCCTCCTCTGGGTTCCCAAATAAGGTTTGAGGCCTCCCCCTCCTATGTCTAAGAGTAAACGATCTATCCAGTCTGCCCTGCCGCCTCGCATTTAAGCTCCTACTCGAAGAGGCTGGAGGGGTTTCTACTATCCCGGCATTTCTATACAGACTGGGCGGGGGGACGCAGCAGTGAAACGATTGGGCCGATCGATCAAGTTGCTGCGCTCGATTATTCACACACACACACACACACACACTCTCTCTCTCTCTCTCTCTCTCACGGCATATCTGAGGCTTCCCCCTAACCCCTCCAGATTCATGTTATCCCCAAACACAGCACCGGCTACTGGGAGTCACTAAGTGCCCCAAATAGCACCTCTGCCTCCCAGGATCCTTTCTCCCACACTGAAGGAAAAAAAGATTCCAAGATTTCCTTAAAATCAGTGCCTCGCCTAACAGTGTGCCCTCAAATTCATCCCTCTGCGACCGACTCAACAATCCCAAATCAGCTTCTAATCAGTTTCCCAAGTTCGCTACCTCAGACCAGTTTCTGTACACTCCACAATCTGCCCCGCTAGACCCAGGAAAGAGCCCCCCAAATATGACCCTGCCTTCCTTAACGTACTCCCACTACTCCTTTAAGCTCCAGTCTAAGCGGGTCAGTACCAGATTTCTGAGGTGCCCACCCAAGATGGGCACCCCGACGTCCTTCAAGTCTAGGCAAAGAGTCTCCGATCCCAGTCCGGGGCCCCCAATGTCCTGAGATGAGTCCCCAGGGAACCTCAGTTGTCACTCCCGGCCCCAGGTGGCCCCGCACCTGAGCAGCTGGGCTGAGTCGGCTGGTCTGCGCTCTTCCAACAGCACGAACACGGCTCGAGGGCCCTCCGCGCTGGCCTCTACGCCGTCCCGAGATGGCTCGGCTGCATGAGACATGACGCCCGGCCCCGGGCGAGCCCTGCCAGGCCGGTCGGGCCTCAGCCCGGTCCCCCTAACAAAATAAGAGTCCCCCTCCCCCCGCTCGCCACTGCCTCCTCCGTTAAGCCATGGAGCTAGCTCTGCGCGGGCGGGCGGCGTCGGGAAGATGGGATGGGCCGTGAGTCATCACCCGCCCTGAACGGACCGACACCCTGAACGGGTCTAACCCCGGACGACCGCTTGCCTCCCCCTCGTCCTCTTCCCCCTCCTCCCTGGACTGGGGAAACTCCACAGGAAGTGACCACACTGGGGATGGAAGTCTGGTTGGGCCATACCTCCTGAGCAAGGCAGCCAATTGCTACCGGGAGATTCGAGGGCCCGCCCTAAGCCACGACTTCGAGGCGTAGGGAACACCGGGTTTGCACCGCCCTTCGGAAAAGGGAGCCCTTAGGCCACGCCCTCGGCGGCGGAAGCAAATAGGCGAGGAGTGATTTGGTTGAGCCCCGCCTTCATTTTTGCGTGGCTTCCTGAGCCACACCCCCTCTTCTCAACTTATCCACACCATCCCTACACCGCCCCCAGCCCCAACCCACCATCCCCAGCAAGATATTAAACTGAGTCTTGGGTTTTCAGCGCCTGCCTGGAAAGTCTGCACGCCAAGCTTTTAGTAGAACAGCGCCGGCTCTTAGCCTAGGGTCATCCCAGACCGCTCTTCAACTTCTTTGTACCTGTCCCTTCTCAAGCCACTATGTAACCCAGGCTGAAGCAACATCCCTTGAAGATGGTGCTGAAACCATACCCTTTCGGTGCCTGCAGTCCAGCCACGGAGGTGATCTTCCTGAGAGAGCTCAGCCTGTTTTGTTATCTAAAGTGTTTATTGTACTATGATTCTTGTACTACTCAATAGATGGTTAATGAATCTTTTGACAGATGGATGAATGAGTGGACGGATGGTAATTAGATCTGGTTTTCCAGTGAATGACTTCTGTAATCATAACCAACTATTTGAATAATGCAGGGAACATGCTTCACTCTGCGCCTCCACTTTCCTGCCCTGTCAAATGGGGGCCATAATGTGTGTCAGCAGAGTTATGAAGATTAGAGAGAAATAATGAAAAAGGCTGGCCCGCTGTTTTGCATACAATAAATTCCCCAAAATTAATTGATTCGCTCACTTGTTCACTTATCCAGCATTCAGGAGGTGCCTGTGTGGGGCAAATAAATGCAAGGTGGCATGGACACAGCGGTCCCATCCATAACCTTCAGTTACACAAAACACCCGAGCCCACCACTTCCCCTGACTGCTTCCCAACATCCCAGGACCGTCAGTTGGATGATGAGAACACGAAAGTGGGTATGGGAGTATGGTGGGACTAGTCTGTAATCACAGTACCAGGGAAATGAAAGCCAGAATAAGATGTTCAAGGTCATCTTTAGCTACACAGTGACTTACAAAATGATCACACACACACACACACACACACACACACACACACACACACGCGCGCGCGCGCGCGCGCGCGCGCGCGCAAAAAAAAAAAAAAAAAAAAAAAAAAAAAGATAAGAACATTCACTGGACTTGCAATTTGTGATATTGGTAAAGTTATTTCCCAAGTGCCTCACTTGGTTTTATAAACTTGCGCATTTCTGCACACAAATAACCATCTCAATGGGGAACCTCTACAGAAGAAAGATTATAGTCTTAAGTTATTTTTGAAGATTTTGTTTTGTTTTGTTTGAGACAGGAACCACTTTTGTAGCCCTAGCCGGCCTGGAACTCACTAAGTAAAACACATTGGCCTTGAATACCCAGAAATCTGTCTGCCTCTTCCTCTCCAGAGCTGGGATTGAAGGACAAACACTACCACCACTACTCCAGGACAGTTTTTTTTTAAGCTGTATTTATTTATTATGTATACAGTGTTCTGCCTACATACCAGAAGAGGGCACCAGATCTCATTACAGGTGGTTGTGAGCCACCATGTGGTTGCTGGGAATTGAACTCAGGACCTCTGGAAGAGCAGCCAGTGCTCTTAACCTCTGAGTCATCTCTCCAGCCCCCGACAGTTTTTTTTTAAAGGTTTATTTATTTATTATTATGTATACAGTATTCTGCCTGCATGTGTCCCTGCAGGCCAGAAGAGGGCACCAGATCCCATTACAAGTGGTTGTGAGCCACCATGTGGTTGCTGGGAATTGAACTCAGGACCTCTGGAAGAGCACTCGGTGCTCTTAACCACTGAGCCATCTCTCCAGCCCCCAGTTTTTTTTTTTTTTTAAATATTTATTTATTTATTTATTTAGGGTATGTGTGTGTGCCTACATGTATGTATGAACCATTACATCTAAAAGCCTGTGGAGGTCAGAAGAGGACACTGGATGCCCTGAAACTGAAGTTGCAGGTGGCTGTAAGCCTTCATGTGGGTACCAGGAATCAGAACCTGGGTCCTCTATCTGAGCAGCAAATGCTCCTGACCACTGATTGATTTCTCCATCCTTTATTATTCCTATTATTATGTTAGATATATTTTATGTGTATAAAATCTGAGCAGCAGGAGCTGGAGAGATGGCTCAGAGGTTAACAGAACTGACTGTTCTTACAGAGGTCCTGAGTTCAATACCCAGCAACCACATGGTGGCTCACAACCATCTGTAATGAGATCTGGCACCCTCTTCTGTGTACATAATAAATAAATAAATCTTTAAAAAATATTTTAATTATTTTTTTTTGAGACAGGGTTGCTCTATATAACAGTCGTGGCTGCACTGGAACTCACTTTGTAGACCAGGCTGGCCTCGAACTCACAGAGATCCACCTGCCTCTGCTTCCAGAGTGCTGAGATTAAAGGTGAGAAACACCACCACCTATTTACACTAGTTTTCTGTTAATACAACCTTCAAATTGTAGTCAGGGCACAGAAACTTTGAATCCCATCCCCAGCACTACCAAACAAACAAGTCAATAGTAAATAGTAAATAGCCTGGTCTACAGAGTGAGATCCAGGACAGGCACTAAAACTACACAGAGAAACCCTGTCTCAACCCCCCCCCCGCCACACACACACAAATAAATAAAATGTGTAGAAGATGAAGGGCTTCAGTTTCCTATTGAATGTTCAATGAAGAGTACCCCTTAGCTCCTATAGTCTAGCCAGACAGCCTTTAACCTTTGCTACTTAAGATGCCCCAAGTCAAGAAGCATAGTTGCACACACCTTTAATCCCAGCACCTGGGAGGCAGAGGCAGGTGGATCTCTGTGAGTTCGAGGCCACCCTGGTCTACAGAGCGAGCTCCAGGACAGGCACCAAAACTACACAGAGAAACCCTGTCTCGAAAAACCAAAAAAAAGAAAAAAAGAAAAAAAAATCTGAGCAGCAAATGCTCCTAACTACTGATTGATTTCTTCATCCTTTATTATTATTATGATAATGATGATGATGTTAGATATATTTTATGTGTATGAGTGTTTTCCCTGCATATGGGCTCTAGCACCTGTACCTACATTTCTGGTCCGCTGGAAGAGCAACCATGTTCTTAATGGCTGAGTCATCCTCTCCGGCCCCAAGAAGAAACATTGCAATATTGTTATTTTCAGCTTTTTTTTTTTTTCCGACACAGGGTTTCTTTGTGCGGCCCTGGCTGTCCTGGAACTCTCTCTGTAGACCAGTCTGGCCTCGAACTCACAGAGATCCGTCTGCCTCTGCCTCCCAAGTGCTGGGATTAAAGGTGTGCGTCACCACCACCTGACCCATTTTT
The DNA here is from genome assembly GCA_902168415.1 of Peromyscus melanophrys. Taxonomy (NCBI): domain Eukaryota; kingdom Metazoa; phylum Chordata; class Mammalia; order Rodentia; family Cricetidae; genus Peromyscus; species Peromyscus melanophrys. Next base: position 23,285 of record CABHPR010126148.1, on the reverse strand, counting down.
TTTATTCTTGAGAATTGTATATAGTTAGATAATTTTGATTTCTGTATATATGTCTTGAACCAATCTGTATCTGAATGGTCTAAGTGCAAAATCCTTAAACCAGGCATAATGGTGTGATTCTGTAATCTCAGCACTCAAGAGGATACGGCAGGAGGAACACAAGTTTGAGGTCAGCCTAAGCTACACAACAGTATCCTGTCTCAAAAATAAAAAATATAATGGGCTGGAGAGTTGGCTCAGCGGGAAAGAACACTCGCTGCACTTGCAAAAGTCCTGGGTCCAGCTCTCAACAAGCACAGGGTAGCTCACTACCATTTGTAACTCTGGTTCCAAGAGTGCCCTCTTGTGGCCTCAGTGAACATCAGACAGATGGTGCACAGACATTCCTGCAGGCAAAACACCCATACGATACACATAAAATAAAATTAATAATAAAAACTGAAAGAGACAATTGTAGTGGGTAACCATTCCAGCTTTGGTCTGGAAGTTCCAACCCCCATTGAGGCTTCCGTAACTATCACGCCTACAAGGCGGGGCCAAGGGAGGGCTGAAGACCTGAGATCGGGATGCGCAGCGCTCTCTTGTTTCCTGGACCGGGACGCGAGAGGTAGACCAAGGAAAGTTCTCCAGAGAACACCGCCGGACTGCGCTGCGTCTCTTTCAGAACCCATCATCTACCTATCCCTTCATTTGTGAGTTACGCCTTTAAATAAATCTCCTTTTAACTACGTGGAGTGGCCTTAGTAATTTCGCCAATATCTGGCGCTCACGTGGGGCAAATTCCAAAGGCTTGGGTGGCTCCCGATCTCAGGTCTCCAGCCCTCCCTTGGCCCCGCCTTGTAGGCGTGATAGTTACGGAAGCCTCAATGGGGGTTGGAACTTCCAGACCAAAGCTGGAATGGTTACCCACTACAGACAATCTCTTTCTATCCTTCAAAATATTAGAACACAATGTTTGGGAGGGTAAAGAGTTGAGACAAGGTCTCACTACATAGCCCTAGTTGTCCTGGAACCTGTATTTAAACCAGACTGGCCTTGAACTCATAGAGATCCACCTGCCCTCTGCCTCCCCAGCGCTGAGATTAAAGGTGTGGGCCACCATGCCTCTCTAGAACAGTTTTTAAAGAATATGTTAAAAGCTTCTAGTAGGAAAAAGAAACATGGGGGCCACATGTGCAATGGCTGCGAACAGCAGCCTCCTTGGGAGTGCATGTAGCCTGTTGCCTATATGGGTTACCCTAAGGGACCTTGGAGACAATTTTCTTGTGGATATTCATGTTTCTGATTTCAACGGCTGTCTCCAATCTAGGCTCCAGGCACGTGTATGTGGGTGCCTTTGGGAAGCCCCAAGACACAGAGGCTAGAATTCACATTGGCCAGATCATCAAGCTACAGAATAGGGAATACGAGATTGAGGCTCTATGTAGAGCCAAGTTCAAGTTCCCTTGTTGCCAGAAGATCTACACTTCAAATAAGTGGGGTGTCTAAGTTTAATGCAGATGAATTTAAAGACATGCTAGCTGAGAAGTGACTCATCCCCGATGGCTATGAAGTCAATTATACTCCCCAGTCATGGTTCCCTGGACAAGTGGAGAGCTCTGTACTCCTGAGGGCTTTCACTGTGCTATCCTACAACTCACAGGGTCAGGTTCAGTGATAAATATCACATCCAGTCTGGAAAAAGAATAGAAAAATGGCCAGGCAGCAGTGGCACAGGCCTTTAATCCCAGCACTCGGGAAGCAGAGCCAGGTGGATCTCTGTGAGTTCGAGGCCAGCCTGGTCTACAGAGCGAGATCCAGGACAGACAGGTCTACACAAAGAAACCCTGTCTTGAAAAACCAAAAGATATAAACAAAGGCAGCAAGAGTCGAAACTGATTGGTCCTCCTCTTGGCACTTTCCCCGTATTAATTCATTTTCATCCTTACACTAAATTCTGAGGAGGGTTTTAAGCATTATCTTAGTTTATAGATAAAGAAACCAAGGTACAGCAAGGTGAGGTCACTTTTCCTGAGGTTACCTGTCTGAGACCAGCTCCGACCTGTCGGAGGGCTCTTAGGGGAAGGAGAGAGGAATGAGGCAGTATTAGATAGAAATATAGACGGAGACAATGAGAAAGAGAGACAAAGGATAGCTTCGGAAGGGCCCTGGGTCAATACCCAGCCGCCTCGAGGTTTATTCTAATGGGTTTTTTATACACTACCAAGGGGAGAGGCAAAAGACCTCCCCCTTGCAAGATCAAAGCACAACATACAGCCAAGTGTAGACCCTTCAAAAATACCTGGTAACAACATCTTTGGCCAAATCATCCCATTATGCAGCCTCGCTGGGCAAAGCAAGCTCAGATTCTCTGACCTTGAGTAAGGTTTTACTAGAGAGCCTCTGTGGGTTCATCAAACCTGAACATTCTCCCCCTGCCCTGTCTTCTAGTCTTTCCATAGATCTCTCTATACCATGCCCAGATAGAAAACTACAAACTGGCTGGGCGATGGTGGTGCACATCTTTTTTTTTTTTAAATAAGATATATATATTTAACTTTGTTGTTCTTTTTTTTTTTGAAGATTTACTTATTTATTATGTATACAGTGTTCTGCCTGCATGTTTGCCTGAAGGCCAGAAGAGGGCGCCAGATCTCGTTACAGATGGTCGTGAGCCACCATGTGGTTCCTGGGAATTGAACTCAGGACCTCTGGAAAAGCAGCCAATGCTCTTAACCGCTGAGCCATCTCTCCAGCCCCAGTGGTGCACATCTTTAATCCCAGCACTCTGGAGGCAGAGGCAGGCAGATCTTTGTGAGTTCAAGGCCAGCTTGGACTACGGAGTGAATCCCAGGACAACCAAGGCTAGTTACACTAAGAAAGCAATCTCAAAGGAGAGGAGAGGGAGGGAGAGGGAGGGAGAGGGAGGGAGAGGGAGAGAGGGAGGGAGAGGGAGAGAGGGAGAGAGAGGGAGAGAGAGGGAGAGAGGGAGCTACAGTCTGAACCAGAAGAGGTGATGCATTCCCGTGGCCCCAGCTGTTCAGGAGGCTGAGGCAGAAGAATTGCTTGAGGTCTAGCCTGGGCAACATAGTCAAGACTTCATCTCAAAAATAAATAAGCAATCTGAATGTGGTGGTGCACACTAAACCTAACACTCAGGAGGCAGAGGCAGGCAGATCTCTGTGAGTTCTAGGCCAGTCTGGTCTACAGAGCGAGTTCCAGGACAGCCAAGCCAATGCAGAGAGACCCTGTCTCAAAAAATCAAAAGAGCAAACAGAGCCAAACATGGCCTGATGAAAAGATGCAACAGTGTGCAAAAACTTGCAACGAACTGAAATCAACTATTTACAGACGAATTATTCTGGCAACCCCCCCCACACACACACAGTGTCACAAGCATTAGCTTCATATACCTCCCTCAAATGTCTCCAGGACTGGTGCTCTCCTGAGGCATCCCTTGCACAACACACCTACTACCCTTTTTCTCAGTTTCCTAATCCCTCACCCTCAACCTCCTCGACAGCCCCGGTCCCCCTTCGCCTTTGATGTGACAAACCTCACAGGGGTTTCACTGTGAGACAACTTGGGCCCAGTGAAAGGGAGATGTGGAGGGCAGTTGGAGGGTAAGATTGAAGGTGTTTGGGGTACATAAACCTCGTGATCAAGGGTGGCTGAGGGTGAGGCTGAGGTCTCTGATGGCCCACCATGTACCTGAATGACCCTGTAAAGGATAGGAAAGGACTGACTGCCAAGGCAGTTTCAGAATGAGTTGGGGACCCATGGAGGAAGATTGGGAATCTAGATGGGAGACCAGGGCACCCCGAGATGACAGTAGGTATTTATGGTAGAGTTATAAGATAATTGAAGAGTATAGCAACTGCCCTCCCAAAGTTACCCTTGTTCTAACTCACGAATGTTCTCCTTTTTCTTTACTATGTATACCTGGCTGGCCTGGAATTTTCTAAGTAGACTACCAGGCTGGCCTTGAACTCGTAAGCGATCCACCTGCCTCTGCCTCTCCAGTGGCCAGGATTAGAGGTGTGTGCCATCACACTCTGCACTTTTTGAAAAAAACATTTGTTCTCCCCCCTCCCGCCCCAAATGTTCTTATGAAAGGTAGGTGAAGCACATCTGACCGACAGACAGGGAGGAAGGTATGTGAGAGTGGGAACAGAGATTGTGGTGAGAGGGCTACAAGCCAAGGAATGCCAGCAGCCACTAGAAGCTGGAAGAGACAAAGGCTTCATTTTCTCATAGAGACACCAGGGGAACAGCTTTGGTGACACCTTGATTTTGGCTCAGTGAAACTGATTTTAAACTTCTAGCTCCAAGAACTGTGAAAGAACAGATTTCCAAATATCTGTTATCTTAAGCCACCAAGTTAAGATGATGAGTTATAACAGCCACAAAAAGCTAACACTGAAGCCTTGGGGGTGGAGCCGGAGGTTATTGTGGGGCACTTAGATATGCTTGGGAATTACTGGTGGCAATTTAAGGGCATAATTGGGCACTACTAGAAAGTACTTGGGTGTTGTTGGAGCCATCAAAGGGCCATGGGGTCAACGGAGAATGGTTTGAGTATAGTTGGGAGATTGGGACTGTAAATGGGGAATGTTTGCAAGTAGCACTAGGGGACACTGAGTGGCAATTTTAGGGTGTAGTTGGGGCATGATGTAGATGGTACAGTTGAGAAGAACTGGTTTTAGGGTTTTAAATTGTGTGTGTGTGTGTTGTGTGTGTGTGTGTGTGTGTGTGTGTGTGTGTGTGTGCTGTTACATGGAGAAGCCCTGTCTCAATACCCCTGCCCCCAAAAGAAGAAGAAAAAAGAGAAAGAAAAAAGGAAAAGAAAGGCAGGAAGGAATGTCAGAAGTAAAGCACAGAGACAGAGGACAGACACACCCACACAGAGAGAGGAGGGAGAGAGAGGAGGGGGGGGTTAAGCATGAACGTCCTTAAAAAGTAGTGTAGTTTGGGGTTACAGTTTGGGGATGTAATTGTGATATAAGGAAAGGGAGTTAGGGAGTATTTATAGGCAGAGTTGGGGCTCCAGATGAATTTTAGAGGTGAGGTTTACAATTATTGAAAAGTAGTTTGGAATCAATGACATTAAGCATTGTTAAAGGGCACTTGGGGGATATTTTTGGAAGTTTTTCTTTTTCTTTTTGTATTTATTTTTAGGTTTGTTTTTAACAGTGAAAACAACTCTGTGTGTGTGAGAGAACAGTGTGGAGTTGAGATGACAACTTGTGGAATGTAGTTGGCTTTCTTTCCACCATATGGGTTCCAGGGACAGAACACAAGTCAGGATTGGTGACAAGTGCCTGCCCTCTCTGAGCCATCTCACTGAGCTTCCTTCCCTTGTTCTTTTAGGTCAGTGGTCCTCGACCTTCCTAATGCTGCGACCCTTTAGCAGTTACTTTCTCATGCGGTGCTGACCCTCAACCGAAAAAGCATTTCATTGCTACTTCATAACCGTCATTTTGCTACTGTGATGAATCATAATGTAAATGTCTGATATGCAGGAGATCTGAGATGCCACCCCCAAAGGGGTCAAGGCCCACAGGTTGAGAACAAGGACTCATTTGCCTAGGCTGTCTCAAACTTGCTATGTAGCCAAGGATAACGTTGAACTCCTGATCCCTCTGCCTCTGCCTCCCAAATGTTGGAATTACAGACTTGTACTACTATGACCCACTCCTTTAAAAAACGAGATAGAGTCTCACTGCCTTCCTCCGGCTGGCCTCACACTCCTGGGCTTAAGGATTTGTCCTAAGTAGTGGTCAGTATCATATACTGTGCATGGTTTTCATGTAAGTTGATAAAGGGAAGGTTAAGGGTGCAGTGGGTCACTGGAGGTAGTTTGGGAGTAAAGATGAAGCTGTGGGAGGGTAGTTTAATAATGATTGAGGATTAATGGAATTGGTTGGGGGTATAACTGAGGGTTGATGAGTATGGTTTGGGGTGCTTTTCAGGAACCTGTTTTGAAGTTTGGATTTCAGGGAGCTATTCTGATTTGTAGTTGGAAGCTAATAGTGAGTGATTTGGGGAACAATTAATAGATCATTGACTAGGCCAATATTCCACAATGAAAAGCACAGAATACTTGTTACATGGTACAATATGTATAAACCTTCAAAACCTATGCTATGGTGAAGTACTCTTGGGAGGCTGAGGCAGAAGCATCACCGAAAGTTCAGGCTAGCCTGGGATACAGTGTGAGACCATGTCTCAAAAAATGATCATCGCCATCACTACCAAAGCCTTATGCTGAGCCAGACATAAAAACATCTGCAGTTTGGAGCTGGAGAGATGACTCCATGGTTAAGAACACTTGCTGCCCTTGTAGAGGACCCACATGATGGCCCATAGCCATCTGTATCTCCGATTCTAGGGAAGCTGATGCCCTCTTCTGGCCCCCACAGGCACTGAACAATAGTACACATACATATGTACACGCAGGGAAAACACATACACATACAATAAAAATAAATATTTTAAAGATCTACATATTACGTTTATATAAAATGTCTAGGATAAAGAAAATCTATAGACAGTTGATTTGTGGTTGTCTAGCACTGGGAATGGGACCTTATTGGGATGTTGGACGCAAGAGGATCAGGAGCTGATTTTAATTTATTTTTTTCTTTTGTTTTTACATGTATGATTGTTTTGCCTCTATGTATGTGCGAGCTCACTGAAATGAACTGCCATATGGGTCCTGGGACCCAAGCTCCGGTCTTCTGGAATAGCAACCAGGGCTCTTAATCTTCTGAGCCATCCCTCCAGCCCCATAGATCAGGAGTTGAATATCATCCTTAGCCACACAGCAAGGTCCAGGCCAGCATGGGGCACATGAAATTGTCTCAAAAAATGGGAAAAAGGCCAGGCAGTGGTGGTGCACACCTTTAATCCCAGCACTTGGGAGGCAAAGCCAGGCAGATCTCTGTGAGTTTGAGGCCAGCCTGGTCTACAGAATGAGATCCAGGCAAGAGAAACCCTGTCTCGAAAGACCAGGGGGAAAAAAAAAGGGAAAAAGGCTAGGAATATAGCTCAGGAGGTGGAGGCAGGAGGATCAAAAGTTCAAGATTATCTTTGACTACATAGAGTTGGGGGTCAGTTTGTGCCTCATGGAACCTCAACCCCCAAACAAACAAACAAAAAACAACAAAGGAAGTTTTGTAGAGATAGAATGGTCTGTTAGTGGAAGGCGGCTTCTGTCTGTTAGTGGAAGGTGGCTTGTTTTGGAGGGGTGTCCATGGATCATGGTTTGCAGTTACACAGGTGACAGTTGGAAGTGATTTGAGGTGCAGATGGAGCCTATATTGAACATAATGTTTATGGTGGCGTTGCAGATTCTTGGACAGCCCACTGGGAACCAACAGAGGGTGGTGTAGGGATTACATGGAGTGTTTAGGGTCAACAGAAGTTGTTTTCCACGCACAGTGAATGTAGGATTTAGGAATGATATTTGGAGTTTGGCATTTATTTCATTGATAGAGCACTTAGCTATTAAGTGTGAGGCCCTGGGTTCCAGAAATTCCTGGTACTGCAAATGAATGAATAAATAATACAAATGCTGTTTAGAAGTTATAGACTTCAAGGATCAATTGAGGATGGTGAAGGAGGAATAAGTTGGAGGTTATGGAAGGTAGTTTATTGGTGTAGATTGAGTATTGATGAAGGGTGGACTGGAGGTACTGCTTGAGATTAACAGTTGGGGGAACTATGGGAAGTGGGTTGGGGGTGCAACTCAGATGTAAAGACTGATTTGGAGGCTGCTGGAGTGTAGCTTGAAGTGTACACTCCAAGGATGTGCTTATGAAAAAATCGGTGCATGTAATTTTGACATCCATGGAGCGTAACTTGCGGGTCTAGCCTTGGGCCCACAAATGACTTCTGCATGCTCATCAATAGAGTTGTGTGTTGGTGCAGGTCAATGACAGCAGAGAATGGCCTGGAGGCACTGCTTGGGATCAAAGACAATACTTTGGGGCTATAATTTGGAGGATGATGGAAGGTCGTTTGGGGGAGCATCTAGGAGATGGTAAAAGAAGTCGTTGGGGGTACTTTAGAGGCGTGATAAAGGTTTATAGATAGCATTTGGGACACTGTCTTGGGGCAAGAGCGACTTGGAGTCAAGGGCTCCGATCGGCTCACCTAGGGGGCGTGGCTTAGGGCTCCACCGCCCAAAAAGGCGCGTGCGCACACGCTCCCCGCTTCTTCATTCCTGGCGCTCCCAAAGCAGGAAAAATCGAAGACCCAAGCTGGCGCCTGCGCACTTTGTGTCTGCCGCTGCTGTGGTCCCGCGCCCCGCCCCCCTCGTTCTCCAGCCCCCTAGGTTCGCGCTCAGCGGCGGAGGTGGCTGTGCAGCCAGCAACGGACGTCCTGAGTTAAAGGTGAGGTGCGCGGGGCCGCCGCCCACGGCGGGGCCGCCGCATCTCTCCCACCATCTGGGGGGTCCCCCATCTGCCCCCGAAGGCTAACGGTAGTGCGTGCGGTCGAACGCGGCCCAGAGGTAGGGAGCAGAAGCGAGGAGGCGCGCTCCCAGGGACGAGCGGGGCGCTGCGAGGGAAGGCGCGCCCACTAGATGCCTGTCGGCCTCTCCCGAGCCCACCTGCACGGCGGTGCGAGGACCCTCGGTGAGTAACCGTTCCTGCCAGGAGAAGAAGGGTGGGGACAGGGCGGGACAAGGCCCCGAAACATCCACAAGGATGGACCTGCGCGCGCACTTACAGTCTCTGACCCTATGCTCCCACCTCTGACCCCTGTCTGATCTGTCGACATCCTTTTTAAACCCCGAAGTCCTTGGCCCAGAGCCTTTAGTCCTACCCCTGACCTAACTATATTTTGACGTGATGTGATCTTGAACCCCTTCTTTGTCCGCCAAGCCCAGTTTTGTTCCCCAGCCCTGTCCAGGTTTGTCTTTGGTCCAGGTCCCTGTTTGACCCTATCCTAACTCTGAAGCCCTAACTCTGGATTCTGATCTGATGCTTGACCATACTGTTCTCAAAATGCTTATCCAGTCTCTGAATTCCTTCCAGTCAAATGTTCTGACCCTCTAACCCTAATTTGTTCCAGTTCTATCCTGATTGCTGACCTCTGACTTCTGTACCCTCCTGTACTGTACCCTCCTGTACTGTGTCCCCACTACCACTCCTGAGCTCCATCCGTTTTTCCTTTTTCTCTCCCACCACATTCTGCCCTGGTCTTTTCTTGTTCCTGACCTCCACCGGAACCTGCCCCTTTCCCTCCCTTCATCACTGGCTGGGCTTATCCCAGTCATGCCTTCTGGCTATTGTTCTATCTATACTGTTGTTTGTCTCCTTGGACTTTTTCTCGTCTTCTGAACCTCAGTCTTCTATCCAGCATCTTGTCTCGGCTCTGTTCTTCTTTTTAGACAGGATTTGTCAATGTAGCCTTGACTGTCCTGAACTTGCTATGTAGTCCAGGATGGCCTCAAACATGTGATGTGCTCCTCTTGTCTCTGCCTCTGGGGTGCTGGGATTATAAGCATATACCACCACCATGCCCAGACTTTATTTTATTTTTTTTAAGACAGGGCCTTACTATGTAGCCTAGGCTGGTGTGGAACTTGTAATAATCATTCTGTCTGCGCTTCCAGAGTGCTAGGATTATAGATGTGCCCCACCATACCTGGCCCCTGCTCTGCCTCTTGATCTCCATCCATCCTGTAGTGACTTTTTCTGTTTTATACCATGCACTCATTCTTGTCCTAACCTCCCATACCATCCCCCAAACCAGGTCTCCTGTCTTACTTGTTATTGTAACCTTCCAACTTATTCAGTCCTTCCTCCTTCCTAACACTCGTTTCCCATACCTTTTGTGCTCTGGGTCTCATTATACCTTGCCTCAGAACTTGAGAGCTCTGTTGTTCCCAGGGCTTCTAAAGTATGTTCTTTATACTGCTTTTAACAAACCAGTAGCCACGTAAGCGCCTTGTGGCAGGTGGGGTTTTGGTATGGGCTTTCCCTAGCCCCATCTCCACGTTAGTGATCTCCACCTAGAGCTAGCATTTCTCTCACTGCCCAAGGAGTGCATGGAAATGGTCCTCCACCGCCCGCTCTCCCGAAATGTGAAAGAACACCCTAAATTATTCATTGATGCTCTGGGAGTCTGAGAGGTCTGGATCATGTTTCCAGTCTTTCTATATTGGGGGCCGTCCCATGTTGGGTGAGGGAGGTATGGAGGTTGAAAAGATATTAGGTTAAGAGACACAGGGTGTGTATGAATTTTTGAAGTCATGTTATCTGCTTCACCTGATTTTGATCCTAGCGGATATGATCCCTGCTTTTTGGGACCAACAAAACAAAACAAAACAAGAAAACTATTCTAGGTCAGAGGCTTTAGGACTTGGTAGCGGTGGGATGAGGGAAGAGATTTCTTTTTTCCTCTCATGAAGTTAACAATAGACATTTTGGTGCTAACCTATCCCATCCATCAGGGTCTCTGTGTGAGTGTGTTGTGTGTAGGGGCAGAGGCAGTGACTGTGGCTGGATGTTAGAATCAGGCTCATTTAGCTTGGTAGTGCCATAACCCTGTCTCTCCAGCTACTCAAGAAGTACATGTGGGAGGTTTACTTGAGCCCAGGAGTCTCTGGTCAGCCCAGAGAAGACCATCAGTTATTTATTTATTTATTTATTATTTAATTTTCAGGCAGGGTCTTGATATGTAGTCCTAGCTGTCCTGGAACTCACTCTGTGGACCAAGCTGGCCTCGAACTCACAGAGATCCACCTGCCTCTGCCTCCCGAGTGCTGGGATTAAAGGCGTGCGCCACCACCGCCTGGCAAGCCACATCTCTTTTTTTTTTTTCAGGATACTTTTATATTTTCTAACAAAATAAAATAATAAAATATAATAAGATAAAACAAAAATCATCACATTGAAGTTGGACAAGGCAAACCACAGAAGGAAAAGAACCCTAAGAGAAGGCACGAGAACCAGAGACCCACTCATTCACACACTCAGGAGTCCCATAAAAATACTAAATTGGGGGCTGGAGAGATGGCTCAGAGGTCAAGAGCACTGGCTGCTCTTCCAGAGGTCCTGAGTTCAATTCCCAGCAACCACATGGTGGCTCACAACCATCTGTAATGAGATCTGGTGCCCTCTTCTGTGTACATAATAAATAAATAAATCTTAAAAAGAAACAAACTAAATTGAAACCTGGCAGTGGTGGCGCACGCCTTTAATCCCAGCACTCGGGAGGCAGAAGCAGGAGGATCTCTGTGAGTTCAAGGCCAGCCTGGGCTACCAAGTGAGTTCTAGGACTACACAGAGAAACCCTGTCTCCAAAACAAGTCAAAATTCTAAACTGAAAGCTGTACTATATATGCAGAGGACCTGGTGCAGACCTGTGTAGGCCCTGGCAAGACAGCTTTTTAGCCGGGCGTTGGTGGCGCACGCCTTTAATCCCAGCACTTGGGAGGCAGAGGCAGGTGGATCTCTGTGAGTTCGAGGCCAGCCTGGTCTACAAAGCAAGATCCAGGAAAGGCGCAAAGCTACACAGAGAAACCCTGTCTCGAAAAACCAAAAAAAAAAAAAAAAAAGACAGCTTTTTAAAAATTGGAAGACAAGCCAGGTGATGGTGGTGCACACCTTTAATCCCAGCACTTGGGAGGCAGAGGCAGGTGGATCTCTGTGAGTTTGAGGCCAGCCTGGGCTACAGAGTGAGTTCTAGGAGAGCCAGAGCTACATAGTGAGACCCTGTCCCAAGAATACAAACAGTAAGAATAAACAAACAAACAAAATGGGCTAGGGATATAGCTGGATATCGCCCTGAGTTTTATCCCTGGTGTTGTGGAGAAAATAAATAAAAATTCAGGCTCATCTAGTAGTAACAATAAAATGAGATTTCTCTGCTGTGCAAAACTTGATTATGAGTATGAATAGGGGAGAAAAGCAAGAGGCTAATATGTTAGTCTCAGAATTGTGAGTTTGAATAAGGAATGTCAGACCCATTTTTTTTTTAATCAAAAACATTTATATAGACCTACCACCAATTCAGAGGTTACTCATGTTCCAATCTATTTGGTAGGTAAGTTATGAGAGAGGAAGACTTCCAGGAGTTCAGACAGTGAAAAATACTAAGTTATCTGAAGGTATTTGTTTTTGCGTTTTAATGACTGACTGAAAAATATGTTCAGAGGCTAGGAATATTGTTCAGAAGCAGATACCCAAGACCCTGTGTTTCATCACTGACAGGCAGATTCTTGGGATCAGATACAGTTGTGACGATGTATCAGTGTATCTGAAATGTATTTGGTTCCTGCATTTTTTTTTTCAAGACAGGGTTTCTCTGTGAAGCAGTCCTGGCTGTCCTGGAACTCACAGATATCCATCTGCCTCTGCCCCCCTCCTCCCCCGAGTGCTGGGATCAAAGGTCTGCGCCACCATTGTTTGGCCTTGCTTTTTTTTTTTTTTTTTTTAGACAGTATTTCACTGTGTAACCCAACCTGGCTTGGAACTCCTGATTCTCCGTCTCCTCCTCCCTGGTGCTGGTATTACAGGCATACATCCCATCTATCTCAGTTCCTGCATTTTTTAATGATGAGTTAGAGAATGGGGGAGGGGACACACAGAGGAGCCTGTTTCAAATATGGCTGCTTTTAGCAAGAAGGGAGAATTTAGACTGAGAAACCAGCTCTGTGTATCTCAAGTGCATCTGAATATGTTTAATTCTTTGTAGACAATTTTACTTATTTGTTTACATTTATTTCATATGTGGAAGTCAGGGATGCTTTTGTGGGGGGGCACCCTTTAGGAGTCAGCCAGCTTCTTGCACCATGTTGAGTCCTAGACACTGAACTCAGTCTTCAAGCTTGATGGCAAGCACCTTGGTACCCACTGGGGCATCCTGCTGGTATCCTTTATTTTTGTGTATATGTGTGTCCTTGTGTGTGAGGGCTGATACATACATGGATGTCGAAGGGCTTCTCCAGGTGTTGATCTCACCTCATTTGTTTGAGGTAGGGTGTCTCCTTTGCCGTGGTGCTGTGGATCACAGGCTAGCTGGCCCACGTGCTTTGGGGGAGCTGTGGATCACAAGCTAGCTGGCCCACGTGCTTTGGGGGAGCTGTGGATCACAGGCTATCTGGCCCACGTGCTTCAGGGGAGTTCTTCTTGTCTTTGCCTCCCATCTTGCGGTGGGAACGCTGCGATTACAGACCTGAGACATTGTATCTGGCTCTTCCAGGAGTTCTGGGAATCCAAACTCCCATTGTCAGGCTTGCTTTGCAAGCAGTTTTCTCTGCATCTCCTTGGCCTCGTGAGTACTTTCAGTTCTTGATTTTGGATAGTGAGAATTCAGACAAGGTTACCCAAGAAGAGAAAAAACAAACATCTGTTTCGGATTTATTGGGTGAGGCTGAATGATACCAGCTCTGTGTCAAAAAAAAAAAAAAGCATCCAAATATATCCGTTTGATTCATTGGGAAGGAATACTCATAATTATAACAGCAATGCACTTTGGGTACTGATACCCAGCCAGTTGCTGTGTCCTAGCAAGCTGTAAATGGATTAAATCAGTTGCTTGCAATAATTCCGTGAGCATCTGTTTCTAGTTTTTTGTTTTTTGTTTTTTTGAGGCAGGGTTTGTCTGTGTAGTTTTGGTGCCTGTCCTGGATCTCACTCTGTAGACCAGGCTGGCCTCGAACTCACAGAGATCCACCGGCCTTTGGATCCTTAGTGCTGGGATACAAGGCCACCATGCCTGGCAGCTGTTCTATAATTTGACATTGAGGAGGTCTCCGAGTCCCTATAATGTTCCCTCCACAACCCCAGTTTCCAGTTTAACAGATGAGGACATTGAGGCACAGAAAAGTGAGTTTTCTAAGCAGCCACATAGCCAGGAAGTAGAGTTAAATCCTCGACTCACCATTTACTACCTGGGCAGGGTCCATGTGTGTTTAGAGGTTAGTCCATCTTCTAGTCTGTTAAAATTGTGGGGCTAGAGCTATACTCAGTGCTATGTAGAGTGCGTGTTTAGCATGCACAAAGTCCTAGGTTCAATGAAAAGCATCATGAATGGATAATAATGTGTGTGGGTGACTCAGCCCCACTTGTCTTCTTGGCCCAGGAATTACTGTCGATTTCCCACTTCTAAACTAGTCTACCTCTGTGGATCTATTATTATTATTTCAGATTCATTTTTGTTTATGTGCATGTATCTGTGTCCATGTATGTCACTTGTGTACTGGTACCCACAGAGGCCAGAAGAGGGCATTGGTTCCCCCCTAGAACTAGAGTTGAAGGTGGTTGTGAGCCACCTGATACGGATACTGTGGGAATCAAACCCCAGTCCTCTAGGAGAGCAGCAAGTGCTCCTAACCACTAAGCCATCTCTCAAGCCTCAGATTTATTGTTCTTTAAAAACAAACAAACAAACAAACAAACTAACTAATAAACAAAGTTATTGGGACTGGAGAGATGGCTCAGCAATTAAAAACACTGGCTGCTCTTCCAGAGGAGCCGAATGGAATTCTCAACACCCACATGATGGTTTACAACCATCTGTTGCTCCAGTCTTGGGGTCTGTTGCCCTCTTCTGGTCTCCACAGGCACTGCAGGCACATGATACCCAGACATAGGTTCAGGCCAACACTCATGCACGTAAATAAAAATAATAAGCAGGGTATGGTGGCACATGCCTTTAATCTCCGGACTTGGGAGGCAGAGATAGGTGGGTTTCTATGAGTTTGAGGCCAGCATGGTCTACACAGCGAGTTCCAGGACACTCGAGACTGCATAGTAAGACCCTGTTTCCAAAACAAAATAAAAGTAAGTAAGTAAATAAATAAATAAATAAAAAACTTAATTTTTTTCGAGGCAGGGTTTCTCTGTGTAGCCCTGGCTGTCGTGGAACTCACTCTGTAGACCAGGCTGACGTCAAACTCACAGAGATCCGCTTGCCTCTGCCTCCTGAGTGCTGGGATTAAAGGTATGTGCCACCACTGCCTGGCCAAATCTTAAGATTTCTTAAAAAATTAATTTTTAACCGTGTATGTGTGTGTGTGTGTGTGTGTGTGTGTGTGTGTGTGTGTGTGTGTGTGTGTATGTGTATGCAGTGTGTGTTTGAGTACATGTGCACAAGTACCCTTAGAGGCTAGAGGTATTAGACCCCCTGGAACTGGGGTTATAGGAGGTTATGAGCCACCTGACATGGATGCTCAGAATTGACCTCG
Source organism: Peromyscus melanophrys (assembly GCA_902168415.1). NCBI lineage: Eukaryota > Metazoa > Chordata > Mammalia > Rodentia > Cricetidae > Peromyscus > Peromyscus melanophrys. The sequence goes on along the minus strand of CABHPR010126148.1, from coordinate 8,104 downwards.
GGTCCTCTGGAAGATCCAGGACAAGCTCCAAAGCTACACGGAGAAACCCTGTCTCGAAAAACCAAAATAAATAAGTAAATAAAGAAAGAAAAGAAAAGAAAAAAGAAAAAAATGGGATAGTCCCCAGCAGTATTCAGCTAACTGCTCGTCTGCCTGCTGCTTGCCTCCACCAGCACGCCAAAGGAGGGAAAGAGGGAAGGAGATGAAAGGGTCCTTTGTGTGTCACACCATAAATTTCCCAACCAGGAAGAAAGGTGCGCAGGAAGCCTCAGTAGCATGTGACTGAGGGAACTCCGCTAGGCTCTCCTTCCCAGTATGGGAGGGAACAGCCTAACCGCACTGCCTGTTCATACGTGGCAGGGGCGTCTGTAAGGGATCCAGATTAGGTTTGTGTTTTGAGGTCACCGAGCAGATCGTCTTACCTGGAGTAGAGAATGTTTGGTATGTGCCCAGGACAGGCTTAGAGCCCAGGTAGTGTTGTGTTGAGGGGCATTATAGGGACTCGGAGTTCTCAATTTCCTTGCCTGCCATAAAGCTTTGCTCCAGGCCAGAAATATTATTATAGTCTGTTTACCAGGATTATTTCTTCCTGGACTATGGAAGGTAGTGTCTTGAGATCTGGTCTCTCCTTAGAAAGGTTAGCTTTCTGTGGGGCGGTGGTGGCACATGTCTTCCTTTAATCCCAACACTCAGGAGGCAGAGGCAGGAGGATCTGTGTGAGTTCGAGGTCACCTGGTCTACAGAGTGAGTTCCAGGACAGCTAGGGCCACACAGAGAAACCCTGTTAACTTCTCTCTGCAACTTAGAAAACCATGATCCTAATTATGGGAGAAATTGCCCCTAAGACCTTCTCTTATCCCTGCCTTGCTCTGTGAGGGAAGGCTAAGAGCCTGGAGAAGGTGATGCCCCGTGCTCAGAGTAAAAACCCAGGGGTGTGTGTATGTGTGTGTACCTTATAGCTTCCTAGACCCCCCCCCCACGAGGTGCTACCTTTTATAGGTGTGTATGTGTGTGTGTGTGTACCTCACAGCTTCCTAGACACCCCCCCACGAGGTGCTACCTTTTATAGGGGTGTGTTTGGGTGTGTGTGTGTGTGTGTCCCTGACACTTTCTAGACCCCCCCCCCACGAGGTGCTACCTTTTATAGGTGTGTGTGTGTGTGTGTGTGTGTGTGTGTGTGTGTGTGTCTGTACTTCACAGCTTCTTAGCCCCCATTCCCCGGAGGTGCTACCCTTGTATAGGCAGGGGCGTGTGAGTGTGTGTGTCTGTCTGTGTGTGTGTGTGTGTGTGTGTCAGTGTGTCTGTGTCTGTGTGTACCTCACAGCTCCCTAGCCCCCATTCCCTGAGGTACTCTCTTGTGTAGGCAGACTCCCGTGACCTGGGGGAGTCTCGGCAGGAGGAGAGACAGGGGCTCCTCCCACAGTTCCTTGGCTTCTTCCCCAGTTCTCTCCTGGGTGTCTGCAGTGAGAAGAGAGTTCTATGCTTTCTTCTTGACTCTGTGGGCACTGAGTGAGGCCCCTGGCCCCTGAGACTGCCTCCTCAGGAGTGGCCCTAGCCGTGGAAGCAGGCAGGTAAGGGTTAAAAGGTATGGGCCAGCCCAATTCCTGTCCAGGTAGGCTGGGCCTTTCTTTACCTAGTGGGAGGCAGCCAAGACAGCAGTCACTGCTTTTCACGTCTACCGCCAGGAAAGCTAGGGCCTGGATGACACAACTACTCTTTTTCAGCTATTCGAAGCTTCAGCCAGCATTCTGGCATTGGTGAGTACCTCGGAGCAATGGGCCAGGGGTGTGCGACAGTGAAGGCCCAGGAATTGAGGGCTGGGCTGGGGTACAGCGTCCTGAAGTCATCATCCAGAGAGCGTGCTCTGTGGAAGGAGGACATGGACAATACAGGGTAGCGATCGGAGGGGTAGTGTTCAGTACAGGAGGGCCTGGGGAACAGGGCAAATCCCCACCTGGCCATTTTCCTTTCTTGATAAGAGCAGTTCTTGGCTGGAAATGGAGGAAGAGGGATGGGGCAAAGAGACTCATCCTCGTCTTCTCTTCCCCATCCCTTACTTCCTCTCCCCTTTTCAGGGTGGCCTTTTTTACCAGGGCTATTGGCTCAGGAAAGACCAACTGAACTATTTAGAAACCACTGTTGTTCGGGCGTCTGTTCCTCCCTCTGTTTGTTCACCAGAGTGATGGAAGGGGATGTGCTGTATGTTTGGGGAGCACTGGGGAGCAGTCCAGACTTTGCGTATGTCTTTGCTCAATTGGTGGCAGGATGTGGAAATGGGGACTCTCATTGACAGCATTGGAGTGCCACCCAGGTGAAGTATCTTGGTTGTAAACAGTCATTACAGCCAGGAATTTTCCCGGCTATGGTGTCAGAAGGGCAGACCTGAAAAACCTGCTGGGCCTGCCTCTGGGTGTGTGTGTGTGTGTGTGTGTGTGTGTGTATGTGTGTGTGTGTGTGTGTGTCCGTCCCCGCATGTGCCCTCTGTGGCTCTCTTGCTGCAATCTATCCCAGCAACAGGACAACAGAATGAGAAGACAAGGCCCTAGGGCTGACAGGAGGGTCTCAGAGGTTTGTGTGAGGGTGCGTTCGTGACGCAGGTGGATGGCTTTCTTACTCTCTCGTCTTGGTGTGAGGCAGCCCTAAGACCCAAGGCAAGTGTGCAGATCATAGGAGAGCAGAAGCAAAGTTTCCTGAGTCAGGTATGGAGGTGTGGGGTGTTGATCTGTGTCTAGCCTGCCCAGTGACCCAGTGACTCATGCCCTAGTTATGTCCCTGAGGTCAGACTGACAGGGTGGAGTCGGGGTTCCTGTCTGGACCCTGTGTTGACTTCCAGGATGCTCAGATTTTCTAAAGAAGGAGGGATTGAGGCACTCTGGTGTGGAGCAGGAGACTGATGTTGGTGAAGGGGTGAATGGGCCCAGGGGTCGGGGGAGTTGGGTTTCTGTTGGGGTGGAGGAGAGTTCAGGCAAGCCTTGTGAAAGTTTTCCAAACTAAAATGGGTCGGGAAAGCAGGTGTTCCAGGAGCTGAGGGACAGAGGAAGCTGAGGCGGGGTATCAAAGAAACCTTGCCGTGCTGGAGTGCTGAACCTTGGATGGGTGGGCTTGTGAGACCGTCTGCAGGGCACATACTGGCTGGATTTGTAGAAAAGGATTTGGAGACTGTCTCCCCATTGATGTTGAGGTAGTACATGAGTTCTTTGCGGGAGGGGTACGGACCCTGTGGTACAGTCAGGAAGACTACAGAGAAACTAGGGGTACCTTATAGGCCGTTTGATTATACCCCACGGTGGGAAAATGGGGAAGGAACCTATCTCCAGGCTTCCTTGGTTGTCTGGGTCCTCTCTAGCACATCATGACAAACTGGGAATTTCAAGGTAGGTTAAAATGGGAACTCGGCTGTCTCCACTAGATCTTCCCAGTCACCTGCCTTGGAGGTTAGGACAGGTGGTGGGAGGTGATGTCACCTGGTTGCCCAGCTGGGGACTGAGCAGGATGTGGGAGGGAGGGAGCAACTCCAGAGAAGCAGAAGGAGGGCTGGCAGCTAGCCAAAGCAGGCTCCATGGTCATCCAGGGCTTCTAGGGACAGAAAAAAGAGGCAGATAATGTGTTATCTATGGCTGTTGGATGGCGCGTCTCACCCATCCCAGCAGGGTAACTTCTGTGCTAGCCTCAGAACAGAGTGGGAACGAAGAGAGGCTGGAGGGACCCTGTGGTCAAGGGGCACTCCTTGCTACATCAGGGCAGCAGGATGGAATTAGGACAAGTAGAGAGGCAGCTCTGCTCAGTCATACTTGTCCAGCCAGCTGGTACACGTTTGTGGACTACTTGCTGTGTGCAGCAGTGTTTGCGGGAGCTGGGGCTACCAATACACCGGGGCAGACATGCCTCCTGTCCACATGGCAGGACAGAGAGGTACTCTCTCTTGTTCAGCAGGAGCCGTGAGACGACATCGCTCAGGGACCACCTCTGAAAAGGGGCATTTAAGCCCCGGAATGAGCTGGGCATGGTAGTGCCGGCCTTTAACCCCAGCATGTGAGAGGCTAAGGCAGGAGGATTGCCCCGAGTTCAAGACCAGCTTAAACACAGTGACTTTCAGGCTAGCCCAGGCTACAGAGTGAGACCATGTGCCAAAACCAAAACAGCCCCAAAATGTTAAGTGAGAAACAAGGTTCCAGAGGCGAGAGGTTGAAAATAGCTCCCTAGACTGTGGCCACACCCTGGGCAGAGGTCCTAAAGCCTGATAGATGGACCGAGGTGCTCAAGAGGCAATTGGTGGGGTTGGAGCTGCTGTCTTGAGGGATTGCATAGGACCAGAAGAGTTGTCCTATGCTATACCCTTTACTGGGCACTCATTTTACCTCTCTGCTTTCCACCCCTCGTCTCGAAAGGTAATGATGATGGAGCTCCTGCCTGAGGGCTTTCAAAGATTCCTTGTGACATAGCAAGTAACTGTTCTAGGCACCCAAGGCTGGGTAAGTGCTCACTGTTGTCATACTCAGTTGAATCTGTACCTTTAATTCTCTCCCTAGGTGAGACTCCTGGCTGTGGCCTATGGGCCTCTGAGGAGGCATTGTGCGTCTTCCCAGCCTCCCACTTGCTGTGTTAGCACTCAATGGGAAGGGAACCAAGGTACCAGGCCAAGTGGGTCCAGACATTGACACAGAGTCTGAGCGGGCAGGCCAGGTAGGCCGGTGGGACCCAGGGTACTTACATTCCTAGCTGGAGCATGGGAAGTGGGACTGGGCAGGGACGGGGGTGGTGGTGGTGGCGGCATGGGATATGCCTCCTTAATGCCTCCTGTGTTGTGTCACTGCCAGGCTTGGTCCAGCTGTCAGCCATAGCCTCCAGACAGTACAAGGATGGAAGTCAAAGGTCAGCTGATCAGCTCTCCTACCTTCAATGCCCCAGGTCAGTGGCTGCTTCCACTTCCTGCTGCCCCTTCCTTGCCCCGCGTCTCCGTGTGCCTGCTTGGGGAGGGTGGGTCCCTGGCCCCACCATTGCTCCAGGATGTTCTAGCTGTCCTGACCTTTGCTCCCCCTGTGCAGCTGCCCTGTTTGGAGAGGCAGCCCCCCAGGTGAAGTCAGAGCGTCTTCGAGGGCTGTTTGACCGCCAGCGGGCCCTGCAAGAGGCCCTGAGGCTGAAACTTCAAGAGCTCAGGAAAGTGTGTCTGCAGGAGGCGGTGAGGGCCTGGCCCCAGGGCTATCAGGCAGGAGTGGGTGAGAGCCAGGCTGCCTAGGCAGGCAGACTGCTGTGATGCGTGCCTAACTACTTGGCTGGGAGTTAGGAGTTTTCTTGTCACCCTCTCTGTTCTCAAAGTTTGACTTAGAGGGCACAGAATCAATGAAATATGATGCAGACCCATAGTCACTTGTGAATAATTTAAAACCTTCCAAACCCCCCAAAAGGGAAAGCTGTTTCCAAAATTGGGCAACAGAGTCCATCCTAAACTGACATAGGATGAGTTATTTTTCCCTCCCTTCCACTAGTCCATCTATCTAGCCATTCGTCTGTTTTCTGAGACAGAGTCTCAACTCTGTAGCCCAGGCTGGCCTAGAACTCACACTGTAGCCTATGGTAATCTCTAGCTCATGTCTTAGCCTCCCAAGAACTGGAATTATAGGTGTGATCCACCACACCTGACTATAGCTCTGCTTTTACCCTTTCTAGTGTGAGTGTCCACACACTTTTCCTGAAGGAATAATAGGGTTCGGGGGCTGGGGAATTAGCTCAGTCGGCCATGTAAGCATACGGGCATGAGTTCAGCCTGGAGAACCTATGGAAAAAAGAATAGCCAGGTGTGGTGGCCGGCACTTGTAATCCTAGTGCTGGGGAAGTGGAGACCAGATGGCTTCCCTGGAGCTTGCTCACCAGCCAGGCTAGCCTAATCAGCAAGTCCCAAGCTAGTGAGAAAGAGACCTTGTCTCAAAAAAAAGTAGGTGGTATCTTGAGGAACAGCATCTAAGATTGGCCTCTGGACTGCACGAGTGCGCGCGTACACACACACACACACACACACACACACACACACACACACACACACACTGATGGGATTCAGAAGATGCAGCCCATGTTATATATGCAGCATATGGAGTGGGCTTTTATAATTATAAAAACTAAGAACTCTGGGCTCCAGATTTCAAAACTTCCTTTGCCCAATGGTGGGTAGAGCTCTAGAGAGGAGGAGAGCTAATCCATGTGGAGTATTGAGCAGGGCTAGGCCCCTTGGGAGGTGTAGTTTCTTGCACCCTTACTACTTTACGCCATCTCTCCAACTGACCCTTGTAGTCTCTGTCCCCGTTCCCTCCAGGAGCTAACTGGCCAGCTGCCCCCCGAGTGCCCACTGGAGCCTGGTGAACGTCCTCAGTTGGTACGCCGGAGGCCCCCTGCTGCTCGTGTCTACCCTCCACCACACCCAAACCCAACTCACCACTCCTTGTGTCCTGCTGAAGTAAGCAGTTGGGTGTGGGAGCAAGATGGTGCTGGTGAGCGGCGGAATGAGGGTTATAGCCAGGAGTGGGCGGAGTTAAGGAGGGAAAGAGTTTGAACAGGTGGGTTCCCCATGCAGTACTGGACCCCAACTGTGTCAAGACAAGCTTCCTATCTCTAGAAGATACACAGGCCTACTTCTTCATCCTGTCCCCCGAGGATGAAGAAGCTCCTTCCCTGGGCAAACAGACTCCCCCAGGAAGAACAGGCCCCACTTGCGGTGTAGAAGGGCTCTGCCAACTTCACGCTCTTCTGGGTAGTCATTTCTATTGTTTAGTCCTATGCCACCCCTCTTGGCTTGTGCAGGAACTGGCTCTTGAGGCCCTGGAACGGGAGGTGTCTGTGCAGCAGCAGATTGCAGCTGCTGCCCGACGCCTGGCCCTGGCCCCTGACCTGAGTGGAGAGCAGAGGCGGCGCCGGCGCCAGGTACAGGTTGATGCACTTCGGAGGCTGCATGAGCTGGAGGAGCAGCTCAGGGACTTCCGAGCCCGCCTTGGCCTCCCGGTGCTCCAGCTATCTGCCGGAGCACTAGTCAATGCCCAGGGGGTCTGCCTGGGCACACGCCTTGCTCAGCTCAGCCAAGGTAAGCCGGGTCCCACATCTCTCCAGTGAGTGAAAAATGGTCGTGAGAATGGACTGTGGTTAATGCATATGGGAATGGTGGAGAGGCTGAGCAGCCATTGAAGGCAGAGAGGTGAGCAGGACTTAAGAGACTCACCCCTCAAGGAGAATTGTGATAACCTGACTTGAGGTTAAGAGGTCTTGAACAGTAGGCCACAGGAAGATGGATACTCGAGTTCATGGTAGGCTTAAATTCAGGTAAAGGTAGATATTTTTATGCATGGTAGGGTTGAACCTAGGCCCTCCAGCATTCTAGATAAGCATTCTACCATGGAACTACATAACCAGTCCTCTTTTATTTTTATTTATTATTATTTGTTTATTTTGGTTTTTTGAGACAGAGTTTCTCTGTGTAACAGTTCTGGCTGTCCTGGATCTCGCTCTGTAGACCAGGCTGGCCTCCAACTCACAGAGGTCCGCCTGCCTCTGCCTCCCAAGTGCTGGGATTAAAGGCATGCACCAGTACCACTTGGCTTTTTATTTTTGTTTTTAAAAAGATTTATTCATTTTTTACGTTTACCACATGTACACAGGTGCTTGTGGAGGCTTTGGAACTGGAGTTATAGACTGTTGTGTGGGGACTTGAACCCAGGTTCTCTGCAAGGGTAGTCAGTGTTCTTAACCACCGAGCCATCTCTCCAGCTCCTTGCTTTTTTGTTTGTTTGTTTATTTGTTTTGGGGTTTTTTTGTATTTTTTATTTGCTTTTGAGACAGGGTTTCTCTGTGTAGCCCTGGCTGTCCTGAAACTCACTCTGTAGACCAGCCTGGCCTCGAACTCACAGAGATCCACCTGCCTCTGCCGGGATTAAAGGCGTGCACCACCACTGCTTGGCTCCTTTGTTTTGTTTTCACTTTATTTTGAGACAGGATTTTGGTAAGTTGCCCAGGCTGGTCTTGAACGCATTCCATAGTCCAGACAGGCCTTGAACTTTGTCTGTCTGTCTGTCTGTCTGTCTGTCTGTCTGTCTGTCTCTCTCTCTCTCTCTCTCTCTCTCTC
>CABHPR010126147.1:26390-40241 GCA_902168415.1 Peromyscus melanophrys | reverse complement strand
CAGGCAAATGGATGGATCTAGAAAAAATCCTCATGAGTGAGGTAACCCAGACTCAGAAAGACAAACATGGTATGTATCCACTCATAGGAGAATACTAGTTGTGGAACAAGGGTGACTGGATGGCTACTCACAACACCAGGGAGGCTACCTAGATTAGGCAGGAAATAGGGGTACTATTTTATTCACAGATAGGGTATATTTAGTGCTATTTTGTAATTTAGGTTAAGAGCTAGAATTGTTGTTATGGTTAGTTGTAGGCAGAGAAAAAAGTTTGAATGATATTTAGGATTAGGGATAGATTTAAACTTGCAAAGTTGGCTATGTCAGTATTTAATTTAGGAGTTAGTTTATGGTTAGGGTCAAAGGTATGGTTAGGCATAGGACTTGGGTTTAATATAGAGCTTGGTGTAGCTTTAGGGTAAGGGGATAGTTAGTATTAGATATTTGTTCATGGTTAACTTTAGTCCCAGTTTTAGTGATTGGCTGAGATGATGGCTCAGGGTTAAGCTTTTTGCTATACTCTTAGTGTTGTTTTAGGATTTGATTATGATGAGATTTACAGCTAAAGGAGGTTAGATTTTGGGTTATGGTTTGGGATATATCCAGTTTTAGTATTAGGCTACAGACAATTTCATTTACTTCTAAGATTAATATTAGAGTGGGAGGAAATGGTAGAGTTGTTATTATACACAAATTAGTTTTTGAGCCTGGGTACATTTCTAAGACTAATTTTAGAGTTAGAGATAGTTATAGGGTTAGAGTTAGTGCTAGGAACAGTATTACCATTATTTCTAAGTTTAATTTCAATTTAGTGTTAGGATTATGGTTGAAGTTAGAGCTAAGTTTGTCATTATGGTTAGTGTTGGCCCTTGGGTTGGTGTTGGCTTTGGGGTTAAGGCTAGAACTAGGTTTAGGTTTAGGTCTAGGATTGTTGACGATTCAGTGTTGGGAGTATAGATAGGGTTAGGTTAGATATTGATGTTATTTAATGTAGAGCCATATATATATATATATATATATATATATATATATATATATATATATAATACTAGTAAGAACTAGTTTTAAGGTTAGTTCAGGCATAGTATCTAGATGTAGGATTTCAATTTCATTTAGGTCTAAGTTCATATTCAGGGCTCATGTTTGAACTAGGATTAAGTTTATCATAAGAACTGGATATTGGATTAGTATCAACGTTTAGTCTAGGGTTAGAGTTATTGTATTTACATTTTTTCTTTTGTGTTTGAGATTATAATATACTTATACCATTTCTTGCATCCTTTTCCTCCCTTCAAATCCTCTCATATAAACTTCCTTTCTATTCTCTTTTTAAAATTAATTATTAACACATGCAAGACATATATGAATGTACATAGATATTCCTAAATATAATCTGCTCAGTCTGTTTATTCTAACTTATATACATGTTTTCCGGACTGGACATTTCATGTTGGATAACCAGTTATTGTACTCTTGCCCAGAGAATACTATTTCTCCCATTTTTTAGCATCTGAGTTTTTTTGTAGTTCTTTTTGCAGGGCTGTAAGGTTGAAGTCTCATGGCACTTTCCCTGTTCACTTTGGCATGCCCATTGGTGGTGTCCTCGTTTAGCTGATGTTTAGGTGGTCATGTTGTACACATTATTTGTGTAGCTTCTGACTTTACTAAGAGTCACAATCTCATAGCAAACTGTCTAATCCACTGGTTATGACCGCCATACTGTACCATTACCCATTTTCTTTACCATCTTCTTAAATGTTCCATGAGCCTTAGATCTTGGAGTGATTTGTAGATATATCGATTAGGACTGGGCTTTACAACTCTGCATTTTGCTTAGCTGTGTTTTGTTTGCTTTTGTAATGGTTCCTCTTTGCTGCAAACAGACTATTTCTTGATGAAGTGTGAGGACTACACATATCTGCGTGTATAAGGACAAATAGTTAGATCTTTAGGGATTGTGATGGTTTATTAAAGTGGGGGTTGTAGGTTATTCTCCAAGATCCATAACTTCACTAGCCCTGAGTAGTTGGTTAGTTTTTCAGTATTAAGCATGGTTTACCTCTTGATGATCAGATTCTTAAGTCCAATTAGAGAGCCATTGGTTATTGCCAAGGTATGTGTGCCACTACTGCACTCTTAGGGTTATGATGCTATCCTAGACATTAGTGTACTTTATTGGCATCATTGTAGGATGTGACTGTTGGTCACTTTCCTCCTTTGGTAGCATGAATGGATCCTTCTTGTATCATAAAAATAATTTCTCAGGAAGGAGGATTTCAGGTTAATCACAGCTAGTAATCTTCTAAGTTGTGTGTCTAAAGTGGATGATGTCTTCAGAAATAAGGATTACCTTTCACCCCTGGGGTCAACCAAATGCAACAGTAATAAGCTGTATGTTTTGGTAGTATCTTGGACAACCCTGACCACTGACTCAAAAGTGGGCTTCTTGTGTCTAGTTTTTGATGGGTGGTCTGAAGTTAGTCCAGATCAGAAAAGCTCATTTAAATTATATATGTTTAATTATACACAGAATTATATGTAGTGTAGATTTTTCTTAGATAAGGTCAACAGTGTGAGTCCCTAGGTCTTTTTTCAGACATCCTTATTTTTATTTTATCCTACTTTCTTCTATTTCTGTACCCTTACCCTAAAGAACCTCTTACAGTACCCAATGATCTGTTTTATCCTGCAGTTCCCCTTTACCTTCTTTCCTTCTTTTTCTGTATTTACCTCCCTCCCCATTCCTAGAGAGCCCAAGTGTTTCCATTTCCATGATCAGATGACATGTACCTTACTATTCCCTCCACTATTGCTTATACTCACCTGTTTTGTCAATGGTCCATTTTTATTATCCCACTTTCTGCAGTTACTCGAGGATATTTGCTTGCATTTGAGGATTTAGAGCTAGGAGCCCACAGTGAGATAAAACATGTAACAGTTGTATTACTGTGTCTGTATCACTGTATTCAATATGACCTTTCCTAGTTTTATCCATTTACCTGTAAAGTTCATGTTTTAAATTTTTTATAGTTGAATAGTGCTGTGGGATGGTCTGTATGTCAAACATGTTGCTTATTGGTCAATGAATAAAACACTGATTGGCCAGTGGTCAGGCAGGAAGAAGTATAGGCGGGACAAGGAAGAGAGAATTCTGGGAAGTGGAAGGCTGAGGAGACACTGCCAGCCGCCACCATGACAGACAGCATGTAAAGATGCCGGTAAGCCACAAGCCATGTGGCAAGGTATAGATTTATAGAAATGGATTAATTTAAGATATAAGGACAGTTAGCAAGAAGCCTGCCACGGCCATACAGTTTGTAAACAATATAAGTCTCTGTGTTTACTTGGTTGGGTCTGAGCGGCTGCGGGACTGGCAGGTGACAGAGATTTGTCCTGACTGTGGGCCAGGCAGGAAAACTCTAGCTACAGAATAGTATTCCATAGTGCATATGTAGCACATTTTCATCATTCTTTAGTCATATGAAGGAAATTTAGGCTGTTACCATTTCCTGAATATTGTGAATAGAGCAACAATAAACATATCTGAGTACTTATCTGTATAGTAGAAGTTCAAGTCCTTGGGCATATGCCAAGGTGTGGTATACCTGGGTTACGATAGATTTATTTTTAGTTTTTTGAGAATTCTCCATACTGATTCTACAGTGACTACACTAGTTTTCAATCTCAGCAACAGTGAATGAGGTGTTCCCTTTCCCCACTCCCCCAATTCCCTCAAGCATTTTATGCTGGGGATATGTTTCTGTATGCTGTGGAAGTGTTACTCTGATTAATTGATAAATAAAACACTGATTGGCCGGTAGCCAGGCAGGAAGTATTGTATAGGTGGGACAAGCAGAGAAGAGAATTCTGGGAGTGGAAGGCTGAGTCAGGAGACACTGCCAGCTGCCGCCATGAGAAGCAAGATGTAAAGTACCGGGAAGCCACGAGCCATGTGGTAACTTATAGGTTAATAAAAATGGGTTAATTTAAGATACAAGAACTAGATAGCAAGAAGCCTGAGTCAGTAGGCCAAATAGTTTAAATAATATAAGTGTCTGTGTGTTTATTTGGGTCTGAGTGGCTGTGGGCCCAGGCAGGACTGGAGATAACTTCAGCTACAATTTTATGTGGGTTGTTTTGTTGATATTTGCCATTCTCACTGGCTAAAAATGAAAATCAATTTCTTTACCTTTTTTTTTTAATTGAAAATAGACTTTTCCCTCCATGCAATATATGTTTGGATTATGGTTCCCCCTCCTTCAAGTTCTCCCCACCTCTCCACCCACTCAAATCCATACCTTTATTCTCTCTCCTTAGAAAACAAAGAAGAATCTCAAAAATAAGTTAAGATAAAATCAAAAGAAACCAACCAACCAGAATAAGACAAAACAAAGACAAACCCATAGAAAAAAGAGAGACAAAGAAAAGCACACGAAGAGAAACCCATACAGATGTAGAGAAACACCACACATTCACACATAGAAATCCTATAAAATGAAACAAAATAGGAAACCATCATATGTCAAGCAAAATATCCATAAGGTAAGAAAGTGTTTTGTTTTAAACAGCTGAGTAATACTCCAGTATGTAAAAGTACCACTTTTTCTTTATCTGTTCATTTGTTGACAGACATCTCAGTTGTTTCTAGTTTCTAGCTATTCTGGATAGAGCAGCAATGAACATGTATGAGAATTATCTCTGTAGTAGAACATAGAATCCTTTGGATGTATGCTCAACTGATATAGCTGGATCTCGATCTACTCCCAGCTTCCTGAAAAAACTACCACATTGATTTGCACTCTCATCAGCAATGGCTGAGTGTTCCCCTCACTCCACATCTTTGCCAGCATGAGCTGTCATTTGTTTTATTGTTCTTGGTCATTATGGCTAGTATAAGATGAAATCTCAAAGTAGCTTGAGTTCCATTTCCCTGATGACTAAGGGTGTTGAACATTTCTTTAAATGTTTCTCTGCCATTCACTTTATCTTTTGAGAACTACATTTAGATCTGTATCCCAGTTTTTAATTGTGTTATTTCTTTTCTTGATGTCTAGGTTTTTGAGTTCTTTACATATTTCAGTTATTAACTCTCTACCAGATGTGTAATTGGCAACGATCTGTTTCTACTCTCTAGGCTTACATTTTGTCCAGATGATGGTGTATTTCAACCTAGAGAAGATTTTTAGTTTCATGAGGTCCCATTTATTAGTTGTTAGTGCCTTAGTGCTTCTGCCTGTTTAAACATTCTTTTCCTGTGCCACTACATTCAAGGCCAATCCTTACTTTCTCTTGTATCATATTCTATGTATCTGGCTTTATATAGAGGTCTTTGATTCATTTGGAGTTGAGTTTTGGGCAGAATGATAGATATGGACCTATTTGCATTCTTCTACATGCAGTCATACTATTTAATCAGAACCATTTGTTGAAGATGCAGTCATTTTTCCAGTGTGTGTTTCTGGCTTTATTATTATTGTTGTTATTATTATTATTATTATCATCATCATCATCATCATCATCATCATCATCATCAAAAATTAGGTTGTCCATAGGTAAGTATGCCTGAAGCTTTAATTCAATTCCATCAATCAACAGGTCTGTTTTTTATGCTGATACCATGCTGTTTTTTATTACTATAGCTTTGAAGTATAACTTGAAATCAGGAATTGTGAGATCAACAGTTTTTTTTAATTATTTAGAATTGCTTTAACTATCCTGAATTTTTTGTCTTTCCATAAAAAGCTGAAAATTTTCCATTCAATATCTGTGAAGAATTATGGTGCATATTTGATGGGGACTGTATTGAATCTGTAGATTGTTTTTGGTAGGGTGGACATTTTTACTATATGAATCCTACTGATCCATGAGCATAGGAGATACTTCCACCCTCTGATTTCTTTCTTCAGTATCTTAAAGTTTTTATTATACAAGTCTTTTATTGCTTGGTTAGAGTTATCCCAACATATTTTATTTTTTGAGACTCCTGTGAAAGGTGCTATTTCCCTGATTTATTTATCAGACTGTCATTTGTCATAGGATGGCTACTTCCTTTTGTGAGCTAATTCTGTATCCTGCTTCTTTGCTGGAAGTGTTTATCAGCTAAAGAAGTTTCCGGTGGGATTTTTAGAGGCATTTATGTATATAACCTTATCATCTGCAAATAAAAGTACTTTGACTTCTTCCTTTCTTCTTTGTATCCCCTGGATCTTCTTCAGTTCTTCAGTTGTCTTATTGTTCTAGCTAAGAACAGTTAAAAAGGTATGGAGAAAGTGGACAACCTCGTTTTGTTATTGATTTTAATGGAAATACTTTGAGTCCCTCTCTCTTTAAGTTGATGTTGCCTATGGGCTTGCTGTAAATTACTTTTATTTTGTTGAGTTGTGTCCCTTGTATCCCTAGTCCTTCCAGGACTTCTGATATGAAGGGTGTTCAGTTTGTCAAACACATTTTCTGCTTCTAATGAGATGATCTTTTTTTTAATTATTATTCAGTTTGTTTATATGGTGTACTACGTTTATTGATCTATGTATGTTGAATCATTCCTGCATCTCTGGGATGAGAGCAGCTTGTTCCTTGTGGATGATCTTTTTGATGTGTACTTGGACTTGTTTTGCAAGCATTTTATTAACAGTTTGTATCTATGTTCAGAAAGGAAATTGGTCTGTAATTCTCTCTCATTTTTGAGTTTTTTTTTTTTTTTTTTGGTTTTTCGAGACAGGGTTTCCCTGTGTAGCTTTGCGCCTTTCCTGGAACTCACTTGGTAGCCCAGGCTGGCCTCGAACTCACAGAGATCCGCCTGCCTCTGCCTCCCGAGTGCTGGGATTAAAGGCGTGCGCCACCAACGCCCGGCCTCATTTTTGAGTTTTTATGTGCTTTAGGTTCTTTTTTTTAATCTTTACTTTTTCCCCAACGTAATATCTCTATTGATTATTTGGGAATTCCATACAATAGACCCCAATCACACTCAATTCCTATTTCTCCCACATCCATGCTTCCACCGTTGCACCCCTATCCCCCAACAATTAGGGTGTTTGGCCATCCCATCACCAGAGTGGGTCAGTTCGGGCTGTCTCTCGACCAATGCCAGCAGTCCACTGTGAGGGTATCCTTGTGGATTTCTGTGGGCCTCTCTAGCACCTTGCCTCTTCCTATTCTCATGTGGTCCTCATTCATCATGGTCTCCTATTCCTTGTTCTCCCTCTCTGTTGTTGATCCATCTGGGGTCTCCTGCTCCCCCAAGCTCTCTTTCCCTCGACCCTCGCCCTTTATTTCCTCCACTTATGACCAGGCTGTTCATGAAGATCTCATCCATTTCTCCGTCATTGGGGTAGAATTTTTGTTCTGCCTTTATGAAGTGTATGCATTAGTGTTACCTCTGAACCTTAGTTTTCTTACTACCGCAATGTATGCAGTAGTAACAACCATTTTGAAGATGGTGTGGGGATTAATGACATGCTGCAAGTGAGCCAACATCACAATGGTCATCATTCTGAGAGAGCATTTGGAAAATCCACGGAGTGGGATGATAATCTGAAGTATTGACTGGAGGAGTCTGCTTTTCATTCTGGACTTAATGAATCCCTTTATTTATGTTCTAATTCTATGCCCCAGATCATTCTGCAGTGCACTACTCACAGTGAATCAGAAACAAGAATGCTAACACTAGCCCAGGCTTGATGTTGTTCAGAGAGACCTAGAGTGCAGCCTCAGCTCTACTGATATTGGTGCTGTCAAATTCTCTGTTCCAAAGGTCTGTTCTTTTGGGGGATGTTTAGTAGAACTTTTGGTTTGCACTCACTTGATTCTAGAGATAGTCCTCACATTTTGGACCATTTTTGAAGGCTCCAAAAATTGCCATTGATCCCAAGAAACACAAGTACTCCAATTTGGTAATCATCGAGTGAGTCTTGAATGAATTTTAAGGGGGTTAAAAACCCAATGCAGTGACTCTTTGCACTAAGAAGGAAAAGTGAGTGGCAAGATAAGTATTTAAGGTGAGAGTCCCTGTGACAATACAGACAAAGAACCTCATCATCCATTTCTGTAGAGAAATGATGCTTATTCTTCTCTGGAACTCTGCCCTCTTGTTCACCATCAATCTTGTTCCTCCTTCTGAGGAGGAAGAATTTGTACATTGAAGTATGATAGGTTTGTAGAGGCTGAGCTAAAGTGAGATTAGAATAGTTTGAGCTAGTACTGACTTGGAAACTTCATCCTTATTGGCTAGCTCTCATAGTTTCAGAAAGTATTATGCATGCTACTAGAGGAGAAAAATACTCATCACTCTTACCCAGCTGTGAACCCTTTTGTAGTATTAAATCAGCTCCTAATTACTTACTGTTTTACTCATATATTAATGCACCTTTCAACTCTTATCAGAGAAGCTTCTTGAAGTAGATGGGAGTTAACACAGAGGCCCACAACTGGTCAAAGTTCAGAAAGTAAGAGACTGTAGAATGCTCAGCTCTAAATGGGACATTTGTATAAGATTATTTTCTCTGAGTTCTGGGATCATTGTGGCAGAAGGGTGGAAAGACAAAGGGTTAGAGGTGGTGGATAGCTACCACAAAACAGTGTTTTCTAAACACAGTAGTGTGCATATATGAATTCTCAAGTATCCATGACAAAATGCATGACATCTGTGTAAGCTCAAGCCAGACCAAATCTTAGCATGGAGACAGGAGGTGGGCATCCAACCCTAGCTGAGGAGCTCTTGTCAATTGAGAGCTGCTGGGAGAAGGATAATCAGTTTTCTTTCAGGGCTTGGCCTCTGGTAGGTTGACCATGTTCCAGTGGATGGCGCCACACCCAAGAGTATATGGGCAGTGCAAACTGGAGTTGACAGGTTAGAAGAAATTGAGGACACAAAACTGGGTGGGTAGGGAAGAAAGCCTAGATTTTGGAGTAGTTGTGGGGAGGGAATGTGATCAAAATAAATGGAATAAAATTTATTATCCTTAAATTCTTAAAGGCCTAATTTTTTTTAAAAAAAGGAGAAATAGTTTGAAATAACTGAGAACAGAAATTAAAAGTATTAAGATAATATAAAAATGTTTTTACTTTAATTTTCATTCCAGTGGAATGTTGAAGGTGATATAGTTGATCAGAAAATGGAGCATTCAACCTTGCTAGTATTCATTAGAGAAAAATGCAAGGAGCATATTATGATAGTTGAGATAAAATTACCTTAATGAGACTTCCCATCTGCTGACTCCAGGTACATAGAGGGCTATTAAATAAATTTGTTCACCACCATTTGTGTTTCTTAACATGAGGCTGTAAAGCTAGAATAGGAGCAACTGCAGGTAGACTTATTGGTTATAACAGAGTGAATATGACTGGGAAATTTTATGTAAGTTGCTTTTCCTTTTACTCATTAAATATTTCTGCTTTTAGTAAGTGTCTCTAGGCTGAGAGTGAGGGAGTGGTTTAGGAGCATTTTTTTTTCTTCTGAAAAGGCTCAGAATTGCCACTAATCCACTCATGTGACCAAGTTGCATCAATATAACAAATACTGTGCATGTGATATGTTCTCAGCCTTCACCTTTAAGTATCCTTTCGTCCAGGTAATAGTGCTGTCATTTATCACTAGTTCTTTTCCAGGAGGTGCTCTGAAGTCAAAATATCCAATACTGTTCTGTTCTCTATGGCATGGGTGTACATGGATGTTTTTAACATTAATGGTTGTCAACAACTTCCCATCTTTGGTGATGAAAACCTCTTTCTGGCCTCTGGTGGTCAAGTGGACATTTCTTGGGTAGTGGAGCACCTGAAAGAATGGGTGGGGGATGAAAGGACAGATACTTGCGATGAGGAGAAACAGTTGGGATGCCTCCTCCATGTCACTGATGTTGATTCCATATCAGTGCTTGTGCTGCTGGGAGGGAGCTAGCTTTTCTCTGCCATTTGTAAAAACAGATGTTTTCCTATGTTTCAAGTTTGTGTTATCTTATGGAGGGCAAGGACATTGAAGTCAGGTAACAGGAACATGGAAGCATTGGAGGAAGATGCATGCACAGACAGACACATCTATAAATATGAATCTATCCAATTTTCTACCACAGAAATTGTGTAGCATCCTTCTCTGTGCCATTTATGATCAATACCTAGGAATTAAAAATACAGTCCTGCCCTCAATGATCAATATAGTATAATTAGTACAAAACTGAATTTGTTTTATATTTTCCTACTGTGATGTTAGAAGATGAAGGGCTATGAGCATACTAGGTAAGTGCTATGCCATTGAACTCCATCCTTAGCCTTCAGAACGTCCTTCTATTAAAGGGACTTTTGAACTAATAAGTATGGTTTCCCATATCTGTCTAACCTCACACTCTTTTTACTTTATACACTATGCTTTGACCAAGTGGATCACCAACATGCTCATGGCCAATATATTTCCTACAACTCTTCATTTGGTAGTAACAATGACTTATTACTTTCTGCCTGGAGTGTCTACACATTGAGAGCAAGCATATATTTTCACATTTTCTATTCTCTTTTCTCCAAAAATACATGGACATTGCTTGGTCAATACTTGTAACATAAAAACATATTAGTTGAATTATACCAGGAAAGCTCAGAAATTAGGCGGTATAAACCAAGAAGAAATATTTTAGAAATGGGAATCAAGGGCAGGAGAGAGGTCTATTGTCCTGATGGGTCGGCTACTACATACCAGTGCAGATAAAGCCAACAGAAGGAATAAATTACCAAGGAAGAAAACATTAGTCTGAGCAAAGCAGTTGTTGGGTGCAGAGCTGCATCTAGAGCACACAAAGAGGGACTCACAAAACTTGTGCCTCCTACAAAGGACTTGGGTTCAATTCTCAGAACCCACTCGCAAGTTCGAGACTTCCTGTAAATCCAGTTCCAGGGGATCTGATGCCCTCCATAGATACCAGACACACATATGTAGACATTTATACACACACACACACACACACACACACACACACACACACACACACACACTACAAATAGAGGGCACACAGTGATATGATAGAGAGCCCAGTTTCTAAAGTTAGGTGTGTGAATCTAGAATTTTCTTTGGGCAAGATCCCTTGTGATCATGAACATTCTGTTCTGTTCCTCATTTTTTTATGTACAGAGCAATCTCTTTCATAAAAACATCCAGAAGAGTATATATAGTAATTATTTTTAGTAGTATAAGTTGTCCCAATCCTTGAGCATGGGAATTCTCTCCCCTCACTAGAATCTCTTTAGATCCTTTCCTTCAGCCATTTGAAATAGTGATTGTTGAGGTCTTTCACATTTTTTTAGATATGTTTCCTGCAGTAGAAATTGTGAATATGATTACTCTCCTCATATCTTTAGCAGCACATCTACTATTAAATCATTGCTGTAGAGAAAAAGCTACTCTATTAATTGATATTTTGAAAAAAAAAGAAAAGAGCAACTATGATTACTGCAGACAGTAATGGGGGACCAGAATTCTGTATCATTGCCTTCTGCTGCCACTAAAATTGTCTCATAAGTCATGGCAATTAACATCTCTGTTGAGGCCTCATACTTTAAGGAAACACTGTATAAAAAAAACCACTGAACTACATCAACCTCCTTAAGGATTCTGTGTTTATGTAACTCAAGATCATGTCTATTTTATTTGGCAGAATTCCTAAAGTCCATGAAGCAAACAGATTTGACTTACATCATACAGTAGGCCTGTGAGAGACCAGCCATGCAGATACTGCTTTTCTGGCTGCAAACTCCATGTTTTTCTCTTAATACTATTGGCTGAAGTCTAGACCTTCCTAAATTCGTCTTATCTCCCTTTCAGACTGTTTGTGCATTCTACTTCCAATCACAAGGGATTAGATTTACCCATTTCTTCCATGGAAGCATAACAGGTAAAGGATTGGTGGTGGCTGATTCCATGTCCTGCATTTCATACATATCATTCCTTTCTATTAGGAACCTCATGTTGTTGCATATCAGTACTGGTATTTAGTGACCTGCTTATCAGTACAACTGTGATGTCTCCTGGGTCCCTCATTTTAGTGACCCACTTTCTTATAGTAACTTTCATGTCACTTATAGTGTTGTGTCCCCATCACAAGACCCCTGAGCAAGACCACCAGAGAGTCGATATCCAATGCAAAACACATAGGGGTTTGTTGATAACAAGCAAGCCTGGGCTTGGTTTGTATCCAACATTCCAAAACAGTGAGTGGAGGAGGATGGACCTGAGCTCTCAGAGTGAGGAGTTTTTAAAGAGAAAAACTGTAAGCAGGGTGGTACAAGCTTTTATGTCATATGATTGGGTCATATGTAACCTTTGAATTTACTGGTTGGGAGTTACAGTTATCATTTTTCGGCAGGCCTGGACAAGTCCCAGGCTCTGTCCTTGAGTTGCCATGGAGGCTGGCTGGCCTAGCATGTACTGACATTGAGGGCTGACTCAGTGGCCCAGGCTCTGTCCTTGAGCTGCCATGGATGCTGTCTGGCCTCACACATTCACATTGACCCATGCACGTAGCTCTAAGTTGGTGAGAGGTCTCAGACAGTAAACAATTGACTGAACCTTGAGTGGTCAGAGTACATGTAGAAAGGGAGCCACTGCAAGGACTATGTCTTTTGTTCACGGCCTTCCCAGAAACTGCTTGCTCAAGTCTCAGGAAACTGAAATTGAGGCCTGATCTCTGAGAAAAGACTGAGCAGCCTGTTATGGTGTCTGCTTGGTCCTTTCAATAGTCATCATTATCATAATAAGTATCACACCACCTGAACCAACTTGAGGTCTATACATGCATTCTTCATCAGTGGGTGTTTATAAGTATGGTCTTATTTTCTTGGCACGCCTACTCAACATATGGATACTTACTACAGTGTGGAAAGCCAAGGATCAGGCAAAATCATAAAAAAAGATCCTCTTGAAGAAAATTTTAGAATTTGAGATCAAGACACATCAGTTCTCAGTTGCGTTCTCCTTTCCTAGGTCACACTGTCTCTCTGTTCATCTGAGTCCCATTGAAAGCTAGGTGTTAGGAACTAGGATGGGATCTTATATACTCACCTGCCAGCGTCTGATATCCTTTTTACTGGCACATGTGCCTCTTAGAAATGGCTCTTCTCCTGGAGTGTAGATCATCAGGTTCTGGTAGGCTACTAATAGGGCTTTCACTGCTCGGTAGGCTTGGTGAGTGGCTGTCAGGTCAAGGAGTTTTAAAGTAGACAGGCTCACACTGGTCATGTTTTCCATACATAAACTGTGAACCAATAGCTGAGGAGCCCCCATGGAACTGGACCAGACCCTCTGGATAAGTGAAACAGTTGATTAGCTTGAACTGTTTAGGAGGCCCCCAGGCAGTGGGACCAGGACCTGTCCTTGGTACATGAGCTGGCTTTTTGGAACCTAGGGCCTATGCTGAGACACTTTGCTCAGCATTGGCGCAGGGAGGAGGGGACTGGACCTGCCTCAGATGAATCTACCAGGCTGGGCTGACTCCCCAGGGGAGACCTTGCCTTGGAGGAGATGGGAATAGGGGGTGGATTGGGGGGAAAGGCTGGGGGGTAGGAAGAGGGAAGACAGGGTAATCCATGGCTAATATGTAAAATTAAATTAATTGTAAAGTAAAAATATTTAAAAAAATATTCCACAAGGTATAAAAAAAAAAAAGAATGGGAGTAAGCATGGTTGAATTCCCATCCCTTTCCCTATATGATTAAATCTTCAGAGTTTTCCATTTCTCCAAGACTCCCATTGGGAAACTCTATCCTTATCTTTTGAGTTCTGCTAGTGACCAACTTTCTTTTCTTTCTAGGTGAAGGAGAGAGAGAGAGAGAGAGAGAGAGAGAGAGAGAGAGAGAGAGAGAGAGAGAGAGAGAGAG
>CABHPR010126147.1:0-26380 GCA_902168415.1 Peromyscus melanophrys | reverse complement strand
GAGAGAGAGAGAGAGAGAGAGAGAGAGAGAGAGAGAGAGAGAGAGAGCCACACTGTGTAGGAGTGGAAGGTGCTTTCTGCCCCTCTATACTTCCCCTGCTTCAGGGTCTCTGTTTATGAAACAGTCAGACCTCCTTGTTCCTGGCCCCCTGACCCTCTTCACACACCCTGTAATATTCAAAGGCAGAATTAGTACAGTATTACAGATGAGAAACCCAAATTCTCCTGGGAGAGGCTGAAAAACAAGCCAGGAAAGCAGTTTGAGACTGTGCCTGCAGGACCTTTCCCAGGTCTAGTCATTATGGGATTGTGTTTGTCATCATATCCACAGTGGAGCCTGGGCAAGATGAGGGTTGTCCTTAAGGTTCAACTTCTGTTTGTTTTGGACCTGGATCTTATTCTATGACCAGATGGTAATTCTTTGAGTTGTCTTTAGCAAGTTACCTGGCCCTTCTTGTGCCTTAGTTCTGTTACAGGGAAATAGTAGATTCAGTAGATGGTTCTCAAAGCCCTTGCATTAGACAGCATAGATTGCAGATAGAAATAAATGTTCCCGTATGGTGATATTTTCTTTTGTACTAAAATGTTATTTGTCTGTTAATAAATAAAGTTGCCTGGGGGTCAGAGCTATTAGCAAGCCATAGGAAAGCAGGGCAGTAGTGGCGTATGCTTGTAATCACAGCACTTGGTAGGCAGAGCTAGGTAAGTCTCTGTGTGTTCAGGGATACAGCCAGTATTGGATACACATGCCTTCAATCTCAATACCAATCATAGAAAACCTGGAGGTCTATACAGACAGGTTGTGATGAGGCGGTCATGTGGTTGGGTTTACAACCAATGAGAAGGCAGAACAGAAACTCTATATAAAGACTTTAACACAGGAAGTAGCTCTGGTTTGGAGAGGTAGGACCACCGCAGGAGGAAGGGTAAGGTTTTAGCTCTTAGCTCTGACCTCTTGGCTTTCTTCCTTGCATTGGTTCTGTGTTTTTTATTTAATAAAACGGTTGGTTACATCTACATTCCCGAGACCAAACACAGCTATCATTCCATAAGGGTCCAGGTAAGCAACAGAGTGTTAGGTTTTCAGAAGGCCACATCAAGAGCTAGAATCACTATGCAGGGTGAGCATCCTCCAATAGTCCATGTGTAGCAGCATTTATTGCTATGATTTTATTGATGGGAAACTGAAGTACATAAGAGACAGAAAGATTTGTGCTAAGCCATAAACAATGAGTCTCTGGTCCACATGCCTTTATTATTAGGTTGTTTTTGCAAAATGTAGTATGGCACAAACTTAAAGAATCATGTGTTGATCTTCTACAGGAGGCTACTGATACACATGGTACAGTGGGTATTGAAATATTTTCCCACATGGGTGGGTGTCTTTTCTCCTTCTGGCTGGCTTGTGACACTTCTCAGGTGTCATCTCAGACAATCCCCAAGAGTAAAATCCTAACTTCTTCACTATTGTGTGATCTGTGTCCAGACATCAAATATCTGCAGATCTTTCTTTATTTCTTGTAAAATGAGAGGGATTTTTCTTTCCTTATCCATTTGGCTGTCATGATGCCTACATATGATAAGTAATCAAAAGAGATTAGCACATTTTAGGAAAAATAAGAGATGAGGTCTCTATTTCATAATGAAAAATACAGTAATTATACTATTATTAATACATAATAATAGATGTAATAAAATATAATAATAACAGATCAGCTGGGTGATTTATGGAACAGGTTGATGGGAGCCTAGGAAGGTATAGTCAAGTTCTGTGACCAGAAGGGCCTGAAGAGGCACTAGGGAACAGGATAAGTGCAAAGTCAGAGAGGAGGATCCATGAACACAAAGTGTCCATCAAATCATTCTGCTCATGAAAAAGCAGGAGCTGTGTGTGTCCCTTTCCTTCATTTTACAGAAGAGTGGCTTCAGTCTCAGAAAGAAGGAGAAGGAACCTGTCTGCTTTGTCTTGTTCTGGTATTCTCAACCTATGAATGGCCATGGTTGGATGGATTTACTGTGAATGATCATGTCTGTGTAGATTTACTATGAATGACCATGTTGTTGGGTTTATGTTTTGGAGTCCTCTTGGGAAATTGCTTAGTCTTTTTTTCACTTTTAAAAAATTTCCAAGATTACAATATAATTACAATGTTTCTCCCTTCCATCGCCTCCCTCCAAACCATCTCATTTATCCATTTATCCCTCCTTGCTCTCTTTCAAATTCATGGAGTCTTCTTTCATTAACTGGTATTACATGCATATATTTACATATATATACATACATACTCCTAAATGTACAATGTTCAGTCTATATAATGTTACTTGTATTTATGTTTTAGGGCTGACCATTGATACTGGATAGCAAACTGATATGTTGTTCCCTAGGAAACACTATTTCTCCCACTCTCAGTGTTCCTTAATCACCTGAAGTTCTTTGTATAGGTGTAAAGATCTTGGTCTTTCTCTCATCCACTTTGGCATGTCTATTGGTACCATTCTTTTTCAGCTCATGTTTAGGCAATCATGGGGTTGAGATTTTCTGGGTGTAGCTTCTGACATTGCTAGGAAAGACACTTTCATAGCAAACTTCTGATCCTCTGGCTCTTACAATCTTTCTGCCCCTTCTTCTACAATGCACTCTAAGTCTTAGGTGAGGGAATGTTTTGTAGATGTATCCCTTGAAACTGAGATCCACATCTCTGCATTTTGATTTTACATTGAGGTTTTCTGTAATGGTCTTCTTCAGCTTCCTTGATAAGGGATGAAGATTGTACCTATCTGTGGATATCAGAGCAAATGTTTAAATTGTTGTTAGGGAGTAAGCTGGTTTAGTGAAGCAGTGGTTGTATATTCTCCTCCAATATCCCTGACTTCCCTAGTGCTGAATAGTTGGCTAGGTTTCCAGTATCAGGCACATTTCCCTTCTTTGGAGTGGGTCTTAAATCCAATTAGAGAACTGTTGGTTTCTGCCAAACTATGTATGTCATTACTCCACCTTAGAATTATTGTGTTATGTGGATCATTGATGTAGTTCATAGGTGCCACAGCAGAGCAGGACTGTTGGTTTCCCTCATCTGGAAGCTTGCATGGTGCCTTCTGGTATTATGAAAGCTAGTACTCAGTGAGGAGGCTTCAGGTCAGTTCCAGCTCAGGGGTCTCTGTGCCCTGTTTCTAAAGTGCATGGTGTCTTCAGCAAGTGGGACTAAACTTTCAATTCTGGAGAGAAATCAAGGAAAATGGTAATAGGCTGTATGTTTTATGACTCTTTGGGAAAGTCCTGGCCAACAACTCAAATGGGGCTTCTCATGTCTGGTGTTGGGTTTTTGTTATGTGATCTTTGGTTCTTAGAGAGAGTATTGTCAGACAAGATGAGAAAAGTTCATACACACACACACACACACACACACACACACACACACACACAGAGAGAGAGAGAGAGAGAGAATTATGTGTATTATAGTTTTTAAAGTAAATAATTAACAATATGATTTCTTATGGCTTTTCAGATATCTTTGCTGGTGTTTGCTTCTGATTGCTGCCTTAATGTGGCCACACCTCACTCATCAGAGAGTTCCCATCTCATGCCCAATAAATGCTGTGGTTTCATGGGTGGTAGTCCCTATCCGGAAGGCTTCGAGCATAAGTATGGCTCTATTTCTTCTTCCTGCAGTGATGTCCAGGAAGGCACAGAGGGCATTGCATATTTCCACAGAAGCAGGACCACTGACTGGATCCAGTCTTCTCAGACTGTTGATTCTCCAGAATATAGATTTTTGGAGAATTTTTTAATAGATATTTTAACTGTACACTTGATCTCCTGCTGGTGAGGATCCACCTGGAGTGTGGCTTCCTGTCCAGAGTTCTATTTCCTGAAAGCTCAAAGCTAAGTCCTGATGTGCAAAAGGCTCTTCTGGTTTCAGTTTTTGGCCCTGAGCAGGACTGACTATGCCACAAGCATTAATTAAATATTCTACAATATAATCACTTCTGTTGGTGCCTGGTTCCCTTTCTCCTTCAAAGGTCAAAAGTAATTTAGGGACAGGCTGGATAAACCTGTTCCTTTGCTTCTAGATGTCGGAACACAATCTTCCTTTCTTTGTCCTGAGCCGCTAGTTCCATGCATAACTACTTATTCAAGTACGGGGCCAACTGTGTTGTGTGGTCAGCTTCCCACAGTCTTGGGACTATCCTCTTTTTAACAAAGAAAGAGAGAGGAGTGTAGGCATTTCAGGCCTTAATGACAGACACAATGAAAACTTTATAGGGGACACAGGTTCTTGAACCATTCAGCACATAAACCATGCAACATCATCTGTTGGATGCAGGTAATGTGCTGTTATTACTGTCCTTAGTAGTAAGATTTGGTCCACAAGTGTCTCAAATGTGAGTTAGTTGAGGAATAACAGACAGGATGGAGCAATCTCACATTTTCTCTAGGGTACAGAGTTTGTACTTTTCTTGCCTTCCAGGTCTCTTTCTAAACGAAGGAATGTTTGAGAAAGACAACTATTTCCCTTAACAGACACAGTTGAACAAGCTGCAATTTATCAGGTTCCCTTCTGAGGTCCATGGTCTCTGGATGATGCTAGAAGATATGAATTATATGTAGGGACAGCCAAGAGAAAAGAAACATGTCCCTCTCTAACTTGCCATTGTCTAATCCAAACACCAAGACTGTATGTATACATGTGAGGAGGCCTGAAGCTGACACTACTTATCTTCATCTATCATTCTATATGTCATTTTTTTTCAGACAGGGTCTCTTACTGTAGCAGGAGCTTGCCATTTTGGCTAATGTGGCTGGCCAGCAATCCCCCCAGGATCTTGTTTTAACCTTTGCAACACTGTGGTGATAGGTGCACACTGATGATTTTTATAGGTGTTTGAGATCAGAACTCAAGTTCTCATTTATGCAGCAAGTACTTCACCCACTGCTTATCTCTCCAGCCTCCATAGTCTTGATTACCCAAGAAAACACAGACTTGTTTGTCTCACAGAGCCTTTTGTTAAATTTTCTTAGTAAAGACCAATGCCATGAAGGGGTTTAGACGATAAGACTGTGAATAAATGCTGTGGATGTTTCACCATAACATACAATGAACAAAATGTTTTTCACATATGATCTGTGCTACAATATGAAAGTTATTATTCAAAATTTATTATCTGAAGCCTAAAAACCGATATCATTAGGTAGAACTTCCATCTGACCTGAGGCTTTAGATTTTTTTTCCAAATCCTCCATACTGTTGCAGGATTCATTTCCCAGAAATTGCAGAGTGGCTGTGTTCATTTTCTAACTGCTGGAGAACAGGAACTTAGGGTAGAAAGTTTGGCACAGTGATAAAGAGGAGGCAGAACATGGGCATCAGCTTGTCTTCTCTCAAGAATGTATCTGAGATGCTTATTAGATATGGTCATGGGAATGCAGATATAGAACTCTCAGTTCCTTCTCCGGCACCATATATGCCTGCATGCTATCATGCTTCCTACCGTGATGATAATGGAAAAAACCTCTCAAACTGTAAACCAGACCCAATTAAATGTTTTCCTTCTTAGGAGTTGCCACTGTCATGGTGTCCCTTTACACCAAATAGAAACCCTAACTAAGATACTGGCACAAGACCTGCACAAGGTCAATTCAGTTAAAATTCTCAGATGGACAGCAGGATAGCTCCCAATTCCCTACCTCTAGCAAGAAAAACTATTGTCAGTTGATGGTTGCAGAAGAAGGAAGAGTCACTTTTCTTTGGGGCTATGAGTACTTATTGGTTGCTCATGTACCAGTGGATAGTACACAACCATATGCAACACTAATTGGACTCAGGATATCAATAATAATTATAACAATAAAAATAATAATGACAAAAGAAGAAATGGGAAGTTGGTTGGGGGAATCTCAGAGAGAATTGAAAGAAGCCAGTCTGGGGTAGTTATGAGCAAAATACATTGTACACATATATGAAACCATCAAAGAATAAGTACAAAATAAAAAATTATATTGAAAAAGTTCTTATTTTAAAGAGACTGAAATAGTTTAGTAGTACAACAGATATCTAACATGTGCAGAGCTCTGGGCTCCGCAGTGATGTAAAACTGTTACATACTAAATGACTATAGTTGTTCCAGCAATAGAAGCAACAGCAACAAAACAGAAAGTCATGTATGCAATCTAGACAGGGTTTTACTATGTAATCAAGGTTGGCCTTTAGCTCAGGGCCCTTTTGCTTCAGACTCTAAAGTAACAGAATTAGTAGGTCCTATTATACCATGCTCCCTCCCCCATTAATGTTTTTACCAGTTTCTCAAAGAGACTTGGAGTTAATTATCATGGTGTCCCTTAACCTCATGAAGTAACCTCACCTTGAGTTTCATTGAAACAGAAAAATGATTTTAGGGTTGGTTATTCCAGATACTTTGAGACTATCTTAGGGCATTCGTCTTCTCAAGATGCCTTTGGTTTCTGAGGGCAGTCCACAATGTAAAAGTTCAAAGTATGAAGCTGGTCTCTGTGGTGTCAAAGGGACAATTATGTGGCATGAAACAGCATTCATGGTTGTGGCTGGGGCTAGTGTTGCCATCTTTTCCTTGCTATGACTGTAACTCATGGTGGAACATTTTAGTGCAGCTATCTTTAATTGTTATTCACATCCATTATTGTTCATATGACTTACTAAATCTGGCCCTGCCAGCAGCATTTTAAACTCTTATTTGCCACAGAGGGGTTTTTTTTTTTTTTTTGTATGAAGACTTAGGGATGTGGATTTATGCTTGAGGATATTTTGCTCTAGATGTTTTTTCAATGATTGTTTTTGCTATTCTTAGCTCTGAATCATTAATCATAAGTTTATAAATAGAGGTTCCTTTGAGGCTCTTAAAAATTCTTTGAGTATTTCAATATATGAACCAAGTAAGCAAAAGTTTAAATTTCTAAATAATTATGGTCTTTATAAACATATAGCAATATACTATTACCTATGAAAATTTATGTTGTTGATTGTCCAACCACAGAACATTTTAAAGAAATTTCTAGAGTGGTTATAGTCTTTTAGCTCAACTCTAAGATATATTTATCTGGACTTACCAAACTCGTTTGTGTAACCCAAGAAGAGACACAGTAATTCTGTGATTGACACCTTTTGCCTGGAGAGATATGTTCATCTGGTAGCTTTCTCCTCTAGTTTAGTAGCTATGACTTGTGTGACAATGAGTATCTTAGGGGAAAATATATAATATGAACATTTCTTGAAACCCTATGCTTGTCTGTAAGTTTCTGTGTCTACATTTGTCTGATGCTCTGCATTTGAGTGTATCATTATGTCAGTTGAGCATGTGCATAGCTGCTTTCTCTAGTGTTCAGTGTCGTTATGCACTTGGCAGTTAGAATTGTTTGAGTGAGGCCTGAGACCCTGGGATTGGTGGCTCACTGTGCTTCCCTCCATACTTGAGGATATCACAATCCACTCATATAAGAGACCAAAGATTCATAGAGACATAGAAACTTGGACTTGAAAAAACCTTTGGCGATGCAGTTTTATGATTTCCCATTGTGTTTCTCAGAGCTTTGGCTTTACAATTATTAGAAGTGAAGGGAAAGCTAAGTGGTTGTAGTGGTTGGGATGCTACCATCTCAGCTTCGGCTTCAAACAAAACAGGAAATCTTCTAGTTGTTGTAAGCAACCAGAGACTCCATTGCATACTGTTTGGAAACAGGAGCTCTGTTGTTAAAAGAGATTTGTATGCAATGGGTCGATATCTTTTCTTTATTTAGAAGAAGAAAAGTGAATGACTGGAGAAGCATTTTTTTTTTTTTTACAAATTTGTTTTAAAAAAGATAACTTTTTTTTGTAGTATCATATTTTATTTTATTTATTTTTTTTATTTTAATATACAATTCAACTTTACCTATCAGCCATAGATTCCCCCTGTTCTCCCTCCTCCCGTCCCGCCCGCCTCCCCACCACCCACATCCCCCCGTCCCCCACCCCCCACCCCCCGCCCTCTCGGCACCCCCCCTCCCCGCCCACCACCCATTTCCATCTCCTCCAGGGCAAAGATTCCACCGAGGGTTGAGATCAACCTGGTGGACTCAGCCCAGGCAGGTCTAGTTCCCTCCTCCCAGGCTGGGCCAAGGGTCTCTACTAAGCCTCAGGTTTCAAACAGCCAATTCATGCACTGAGCACAGGACCCGGTCCAACTGCCTGGATGCCTCCTAACAGATCAAGCCAATCAACTGTCTCACCCATTCCGAGGGCCTGATCCAGTTGGGGGCCCCTCAGCCATTGGTTCACAGTTCATGTGTTTCCATTCGTTTGGCCACTTGTCTCTGTATTCCATCCATCCCTGGTCCCAACAACTCTTGCTCACATAAACCCTCCTCCTTCTCGCCAATTGGACTCCCGGAGCTCCACCTGGGGCGTCCAGACTGTTCATGTAGATCTCATCCATTTCTCCGTCATTGGGCGATCCCCATGTCTTTCTTGGGGTCCTGTTTTCCAGGTAGCCTCCCTGGTGTTGTGAGTGGCCGTCCAGTCATCCTTGTTCCACAACTAGTATTCTCCTATGAGTGGGTACATACCATGTTTGTCTTTCTGAGTCTGGGTTACCTCGCTCAGGAGGATTTTTTCTAGATCCCTCCATTTGCCTGCAAACCTCATGATGTCATTGTTTTTCTCTGCTGAGTAGTATTCCATTGTATATATGTACCACAGTTTATTTATCCATTCTTCGGTTGAAGGGCATCTAGGTTGTTTCCAGGTTCTGGCTATTGTGGAAATCAATATGGCGCATACCAAAAAGATAACTTTTATTTTTAATTCTCTCTCTCTCTCTCTCTCTCTCTCTCTCTCTCTCTCTCTCTCTCTCTCTCTCTGTGTGTGTGTGTGTGTGTGTGTGTGTGTGTGTTTGTGTGTGTGTGTGTGTGTATCTGTCTGCCTGTCTGTCTGAGTGGTTATTCTCACTTCAGTTAGGTGCCTGTGGAGGCCAGCCACTTCAAATTCACTGGGAGCTAGACCTAAAGGTGGTTGTGGACTCCCTTATGTGGGTGCTAAGTACTGAACTCAGGCCCTCTGCAAGAGCAGGATGAACTCTTAGCCACTGAGTCATCTCTCTAGTCCCAGAAGAAGCAACTCTCATGTAGTGTGCCAGTAAACATTTCCATCCAAATTTATGTTTGCTGGACTTTACCAGAATCATATCTTGAGAGAGGAGAAAGTATGAACAGAACTGATTTGTCCAGGATGAGGCCACAGGAGCCAACCATCTTGGAATATCCAGAGGCCAGCAGACAGTTTCCCAACTCATCGCTTGAGTCTCCTTGTCCTCCTTTTCTATAATATCTATTATTGTTGTTATGCTTTCTAAGTTTCCTGTTACAAATGTTTTTCTCCCTGCCAAGCTGGGATAAATTCTCAAAGGGACTAGAGTCTGTTCTCTATTCGTGCTCTGAATATTTGATGACAGTGTGTTGTCAGTTCAATGATAATCTCTCTATGTCAATTGCTGTTCCCTAGAACAGTATTGCATTTGACATTTTTGTTACTGATTTCTACATTAGGAAAGGTATGTGTTCCTGTTTCTATCTCATAGAAGATGGAATTGAAAGTGTCAGAAGGAAAGTAATTTGCATAAAACATCACAAAGATAAAATCTAAGTTATGCTTATAAAACCTTGAAAGGTAACGGGGCATGAGGAGTTGGCTTAGGAGTTAAGAGCATGTACTACTCTTGCAGAGGACCACATTTTAATTCCTTTCACCCACATGGAACAACTTTGGACAGCCTATAACTATAGCTCCAAGAGATCTGATAGCTTCTTCTGGCCTTCATGGGTACCTAAACACATAATACACACACACACACACACACACACACAAATTGGAGGGTGGGCTGGTTAAATAGCTCAGCAGGTAGGGGAACCTGTATACAGGCCTGATGAACTGAGTTCAATCGCTCGGACCCACATGGTAGAAAGAGAGAACAAACTACTAAAAGTTCTCCTCTGACTCTGACATGCACACATATGTGCACAGGTATACACACATACACACACATCCACATACACACTGAATAAAAATAAATAAATGTAATATAAATAAAACAAAAATTTGGAAGGCACATCCAGTAGCTTCTGGAACTTACAGAATCTTCTAACATAATGTAGTTACAGAATTTGCATTACCTTGTAAGAAGAGCTGACCTTTGTGTTCTTGAGAGGAACTTCTAGGATGCATTGTTAGTAATTTTTTTTTGAGCATGTCCACAGAGATTGGTGTTCTTTGGATCTGAAATTTAGAAAATACAATTACCTAATCTTTCTTGGGCCAATTTGATATGCTTGTTAGAAATCTGCCATTGAATATAATTCCAGAAGGTAGCAGAGCCAGATTCTGTGCCCAGTTTTATCTGGTTTTCATGGGTAAACTTCAAAGCCCATGACTATACAGATATGTTTTTTGGATTTAACTGTGGAGGTCAACAAATGTCTATTTACCTCATATAAGTCACAAAATACAGCCTAACGGAACAGTCTACCCATATCTAGCTTGGTGGACCAATAGTTTTATTGGGGTTAATTTAAGGTGCATGATGACTCAAAGGCAGCTGCATAATTGAAAAGTTTGCCTCTAGCATGAGTGATAATTCATGAA
The DNA here is from genome assembly GCA_902168415.1 of Peromyscus melanophrys. NCBI lineage: Eukaryota > Metazoa > Chordata > Mammalia > Rodentia > Cricetidae > Peromyscus > Peromyscus melanophrys. Next base: position 15,735 of record CABHPR010126147.1, on the reverse strand, counting down.
GATGGATCCCTGGAGCACCTTGCCCAACTTGCAAGAAGAGCCACTGAAAAGAGTCTCTTCTTTACTAGCAATTGTTCACTGCTTATATATTATTGGGAAAGGGCTTTGGAAGTTGTAATTTTCTGAGCCTCCTGAGACTTCTAAGTCTAGTGAGCATCCTAAACATTCTAACTGTTGTTAGCTTACTGAGTTTTATGAGCCTCCTTCCAGGAGGGAACATGTCAATTTGGAGGAAACAGCAACAGAACATTGCCCAGGCCTGGTGTTTTGTCTTCTTTCTGGACTTAATAAAGGATCACTTTGTTGCTGAATCATGGAGTTTTCTGTTCCAATGGAATTCTTAGGTGGTTTTAATTATCTTGCAGCGAGCATGTAAGAGGAAGCTTGTGTGTAGTGATGAAAGGCAGAGGCCTCTCTGTGTGATTCTCTCAATATTTACCTGATATTTTTGTAGGGGTGTGTGAGCCAAGAGTTGCTGCAAAATTAAATATGTTGGAGAGATGGGACTTTCCATTTCTGGGCGAAGCCAGTTCCCTTGAGTTAGAGCTGACTTCTGGGTTATTAGCTCTTTCTCTTTTCATCTAGACATCCAAATGATAGATGGTGGCTGATCCTGCATGGCATCACTTCCCATACTCCTCTGTGTACTCTTCAGGGAATGAGCATGCCCAGCTTCATGCCACTTTCTTCAGTGCTGGAGAGAAATGAAGGGAGATATCATATCTACTTGGATGTGTTCCAGAAACAGCAGGAGGCCAAGAGGATCATATTGGGATCACACAACTTCTTAGCTAGCTGTTGGAGTCCATATGGGTTGATTAGTGATGGTGAAGGGTGGCTGTAGTCAGGAAGAGAAAAATGGAACCATCTAGCTACTGTGGGTTTGATTAGATTGGTTTTGACTGAGGATTCTGTTTCCTTTTTGGACAAGTTAGAATCTCTTTACTCCTAAGAAGTCTACCTGAACTTCCCACAGGCAATTCTTCAGCTGTTAGTGAGCTCCACATAGTTTATCTTGTGCATTCTTCAGTTTGACCACCTGCCTTCCAGAATATGCTCGATTAGAGTGGAGTCCTAAAGGACACTGAATTTCAAAGTAGACTGCTTTAAAAATCAAAACTTGGAAATTATTGAGAGAAGACTTTAAGTGTTCTTATCTTATTCTCAGTTCTATTGCTGTGAAGAGACACCATGACCAAGGCAACTCTTATGAAAGAAAGCATTTAATTGGGGGCCCACTTACAGTAACTATCAGAGGCTTAGTCTATTATCATCTTGGCAAGGAGCATGGCAGCATGCATGATACTGCAGCAGGACTGAGAGATACATTCTAATCCACAAGCCAACAGAGAGAGCAGCACTGGGCCTGCTTGGGACTTCTGAAACCTCAAAGCCCACCCCCAGTGACACACTTCCTTCAACTAGGCCACACTTACTCCAATAATGCCACATCCCCTAATTCTAATTCTCTTAAATAGTGCCACTCATTGTTGACTAAGTATTCAAATATATGAGCCTACGGGGGCCATTCTTTTTCAAACCACCACATCATCACAAAAATGTAAATGTGTATACATATATTATATATGTTAATTAGATTGACTTAATAGTTCTACAAAAAATACAAATCAAAACATGATGTTGTTCACAGAAAATACATGCATTCTATTTGTCAGTTGAAAAAAAAGTAATGAAAGTTCAGTTTATGGTAGAACATTCCTAACAGTTCAGGGAAAATTCACTATTGAAGAGGAGCCTTAAGGAGAAAGGATAATGGGTATGTTGGCATGGGTCCAGTATGCTTTCTTGCATATATTGATATCAGGAATAAAAAAATAATAATAAAGAGGAAGGCCATGAAAGTAAAAGGGAACTATACTATGAGTGATGTGGATAATAGAGGAGAGAAGGGGCAGGAGGTGAAGAGAGGTGTTAAGTATTATCAGTATTATTATATGTATGTATGGAAATGCCACAATGAACTACTTGCTTTGAACAACTGCACTACACTAAGAAAAGGGGGAAACCTACATGTCTGGGTATCCAATTCCATTCTATTGATCAATGTTTCCATTATGTCAATACCATGCTGGTTTTATTACTATAGTTTTGTTGTACAACTTGAAATCTAAGGAGGTAGTACCTCCAGAAGTTCTTTTTATTTAGGATTATTGTAGCTATCCTGATATTTTTGTATTTCTACATGAAGACGAAAATTGTCCTTTCAAATTCTTTTAAGAATTGTATATCTATGGAGATTGTGTTGAATGTGTAGACTGCTTTCAGTAGAATGGACATTTTCATTATGTTAATCCTACTGATCCATGATCATTGGAGATCTTACCACCTTCTGATGTCTTCTTTAATTTACTTTTCTATCCTTGATTTGCTTGGTTAGAGTTGTTCTAAGATTTTTGGAGGCTATTATGAAAGCTACTATTTTTCTGATTTCTGTCTCAGTATGATTGGCATTTGTCAACAGGAAGGCTACTGAATTTTGTTAATTTTGTCAATTTTGTATCCTGATCCTTTTCAGAAACTGTTTATCAGCTGTTGAAGTTTTTGGTGGATTTTTAGGGTCATTTCTGTATAAAATTTTATTATCTGCAAATGAAGATACTTTGACTTTTTCTGTCCGTTTGTCTCCCTTGATCTCCTTTGGCTGTCTTAGTGATCTAATCTAAGCCATCAAGCAGTATATTTAATAAGTATGAGACAGTGGACATTCATTCCTTATTCCCAATTTTAGTGGAAATGCTTTGACTTTCTCTCTGATAACATTCATGTTGGCTGTGGGCTTGCTGTAAATTGCCCTTATTATATTGCCGTATGTCCCTTGTATCACTAGGCTGTCCAGGGCTTTTATTATGAAGGAACATTGGATTTTTTCAGAGGCCTTTTCCACAACTAACGAGAAGATCATGTGATATTTGTTTTACAGCCTGTTTATATGATGGATTACATGTACTGATTTATGTATGTTGAGCCATTCCTTTATCTGTGGCATGAAACAAACTGGATCCTGGTGAATAATCTTTTTGATGTGATCTTATATTCAGTTTGCAAGTATTTTACAGTAAACTTTTGTACTGTGTTCATAAGGAATTTTAGTTTATAACTCAATTTACTGTTGGGTCTTTGTGTGGTTTAGCTATCAGAGTAATAGTTTAGCTATCAAGTCTCATAAAGAAAATTGGCAAATGTTTGGGGGATCTGTCGGAGTCCAGCTTCTACCTTTCCTACCTTTTCTAGCGTTCTTAGGAGGAAGAGAGAGGGATAAGAAAATATCAGAAAGAAAGAGAGACCTAGATGATGAGAGGAAAGACAGAAACATAGGATAACTTCAGGAGGGCCTGGATCAATACCCAACAGCCTTGTCCTTTATTGAAAATGGCTTTTTATAATATACCAAGGGGAGAGGCGAAAGACTTCCCCCTTGCAAGATCAAACTACACTGTACAGCCAAATGTAGACCCTTCCAAACATCTGGTAAACATGCCAGTGACCAAATTATCTCCTTATGCAGCCCTGCTGGGTAAAGCAAGCTCAGATACTCTGACCTTGAGTAATTTCTCACTAGATAGGCTTTGTGGCTCCCTCAGGTCTCCTTCTAAATAATTTAAATCTCAAATGAGGGTATAGAGCTTAACTCCATGCAGCTCTGAATCAGCTTTTCCAATAAGAACTTGAAAGTAGCTAGAATTACCGCAGCATTACTCCTGATCCCTATGGCTGCCACATTTCCCAGTAAAAAATTAGAATATGATAATGGTGGAATGGCCTTTTTGAATGGGTCTTAGATGACTACTGTAGTCTTAGCTGCACCCAGCCCTTTTTTAAATAAAAAACTCCTGATAAAACCACATCAAATAAGTCAGCAAATCATGATGCACCTGCATCAAACCTAAAGACTCCCTTAGCTTCCTTAGCATCACTAAACCATGGTTCATCAATATCAACAGGTTAACATAATTCTAGCATGAATATTACTATACACAATTACAACTCTTAAAAACTTACATCCAAAAGCAAACCCTTAAGAGAACTATTTACACTTTACAAACTTTAGCAAACATCCAAAAGCAATTTCTTAATAGAACTATACAAAACATAGGGTACATTAACACAAGTTAACATTAGTCCACTCAAAGGACAAGAAAATATTTTTTAATTAAATAGACTGAGGAATATTAACATCCCCTTTTCTTTATAATTTTTTAAATTTCATTTGAGCCTGGGTAGAAAAAAACCCGAAACTTCTCCATTTTTACTCAAAACAATTCCAATGACAGTTCCATTTTTTTAAACAAAGCAGTTCATGAATTACCACAGTTAATAAAGCATATATGCATACACAAAATGTTCATAAGTTATTACAGTTGATAGAGTATATAGGTAAAATCAAAATTGCCCAATTGCAATTGAATCACTCCTCACCATCCCATTTCTTAAGTCTGAAAAGTTCAAAAAGACAGTTCTAGTACTAGTCTTAAAGTTCCTCTGAATGTAACCCTAGTCAAACAAGAGTTGCTGAAACTTCACTCTCAGTTACAGCAGCATTTCATGGCAGTGTTCCCCAGGAACCTTGCCTAAAGGGGAAGGTGGCTGCCACAGTAACTGAGCTGCTGAAGACCTCTCAAAAGAGTTCTCCTTGCAGACAGCATGAACCATAAAGCTGTCTTTCAAAGGAGTCATGCACTGGCCCACCACCAGCAAACAAAAACTGCATGTGAGGCTTTGGCTGCTGGCTCAAATAGTAGCAAAGACTTTGTCCCAGTCTGCTGCTGCTGCTTCTTCTTCTTCTTCTTCTTCTTCTTCTTCTTCTTCTTCTTCTTCTTCTTCTTCTTCTTCTTTTCAGTCCAGGTTCTGGGGCCAAGGGTTCTCAACCACCTCTTACCCTCAGGGCTCAAGGTTCCTTCCCACCACTACAAGCCACAGCTTTCAGCAGCCCTGGCTCCAGGAGGAAACCCAGGAACAGCCAGTCATGGCCACTGCACCTTGGGCTCCATAACCTGCTTTGCCAGTGGTCTTCACATCCCCTGTGTGCTGCCTTGTTTGCATGGGCAAAAGCCACCTAAGGTTCCTCGGTGTCCCCAGAATGCACTCAGACTCAAAGGCACCTGTTCCCTGGCCCTCCTGGTATGCACCCTGAGGGCATCTTTCTCTAGAGGTTTTGTATCTCACACAGTGGCCATTGCACCCTTCATACTCACCTTTCAGCTGCCCACTCAGCTCTCCACTTGTGATCTCCTGGGCATCACTCACTTGGCTCTAGTCCAGCTCCCAGTGACAGACTTGCTTCAGCTGCTGAGGTCTGAAGTCTGCTGCACTCTCACCACTGGTCCTCACTACGGCTTTTTTTCACAACACAAAGTATGCAGATGCTTGCTGCTTGGGCTGTCTCTTGGCATCTGCCACCTGCACTGTAGTGATGCCCTGTGGGTCTCAGCTGCCAATGCCTGGCTGGGCAGTCACTCATGCTCTGCTGCTTTCTGAAGCTGACAGTCTCTGAATCAGCTTTTTGCTCTTGGACTACCAGGTTTACAGTGTCTGCTCTGTCCTGGATGCTACTCTCTGGTCCCAGGTCCCATCTGTACTCAGGGGGAAAATTACTCTACCCTAAGTTTCTATTATACCTAAGCCTTCACAATATTCATATACCTAAAACTTATTGTATTCTAATATACCTAAATCTACATTTCTCAAACTAAACTTATGACTTACTTTAATGGAGAGAGAGACATAGAAACAGAGACAGAGAGATACTTGTTGCAGCCCAACTTTAATTACTTACTTCAGCTTAACTTGAACTACTCTGCTTTATATTATAAATTTTACTCCTTAAGAATAGAATACCGCCGGGCGTTGGTGGCTCACGCCTTTAATCCCAGCACTCGGGAGGCAGAGCCAGACGGATCTCTGTGAGTTCAAGGCCAGCCTGGTCTACAGAGCGAGATTCAGGAAAGGCGCAAAGCTACACAGAGAAACCCTGTCTCGAAAAACCAAAAAAAAAAAAAAATAGAATACCACTGCCTCAACTTAATTCATTAATTCATTACCGTGCATGACCCACTGCTCCCTCAGTGCCCCCTCTATCTTATCCTTTTGTACCGAAGTCCCTGTTTGGGCACCATCTGTGGAAGGCCAGCTCCCACCTTTTGAAGGGTTCTTAAGAGAGAGGGATAAAAAAAAGTATCAGATAGAAAGAGAGACCTAGATGATGAGAGGAAAGACAGAACACAGAATAGCTTCAGGAGGGCCTGGATCAATACCCAACTATAGTGGTATTCTATTTGTACTGAAATGTGATTTTATTTGTATGTTAATAAATAAAGTTGCCTAGGGGTCAGAGCTATTAGTAAGCCCTAGCGAAAGCCAGGGCGGTGGTGGGTGCACGCCTTTAATCCCAGCACTCGGCAGGCTAAACTAGGTAGATCTCTGTGTGTTCAAGGATACAGCCAGCATTGGAGACACACGCCCTTAATCTCAATACCAACCATAGAAGACTTGGAGGTCTGTACAGAGAGGCAGTGACGAGGCAGTCACGTAGTTGGGTTTACAACCAATGAGAAGGCAGAACAGAACTCTTATTTAAAGTCAAACACACAGGAAGTAGTCCCTTTCAGAGAGGTCTCTTGGCGGGAGAGGCTAGCTGGCGGAAGGCAGGTAAGACTCTTAGCTCTGACCTCTTGGGCTTTCATCTTTACATTGGCTCTGTGTCTCTTATTTAATAAGGCAGTTGGTTACATCTACACCCAACAGCTTCATCCTTTGTTGAAAAGAGCTTTTTATAATACGCTAAGGGGAGTGTCAAAGACCTCCCCCTTGCAAGAATAAAGCACACTGTATAGCCTGTGACCAAATCATCTCCTTATGCAGCCCTGCTGGGTAAAGCAAGCTCAGATTCTCTGACCCTGAGTAATTTCTCATTAGATAGCCTTGTGGGCCCCTGCACAGGTGGTCCTTCAATTTCTATTTTGGGGTTGAATTTGAGAACAATTGAAAATAATTCTCTTTTAAAATTCTGGTAGAAATCTTTGCTGAATCTGTTTGAACTCAGGTTTTATTTGGAGGGCAGGAGGTTGGGAGATTTAAATTACAGTTTTTATTTCACTAGGTGTTAATACATCTGTTTAAATTACTTATTTGATCTTTCAGGTTTTCCTACTTGGTGGAGAACAGATTTTAAAAGTATGTCCTTATGCTTCTCTGATTTCTTCAGTGTCTGTTGTAATGTCCCTTTATTTATTCATAATTTCAATCTTCTTTCTCTGTCTTTTGCTTAATTTCACTAAGAGTTTGTCAATAATATTTTCTCAAAGAACTAACTCTTCAATCCATTGATTCTTTAGATTGTTTTTAATCCGTTCTACTTCATTGATTTCAGCCACAAGTTTTATTCTTTTTTGCCACCTACTCTTTTTGGATGTTATTTTTGTTTTTTGTTTTAGATCTTTCAGGTGTGCTGCTAAATTACTAACATGAGATCTCTCCAATTTTTTGATGTAGCACTTAGTGTTATGAGCTTGCCTCTTACAACTGCCTTCACTATGTCCCATTGGTTTTGGTATGTTATGTGTTCATTTTCATTTAGTTCCAGTATGGTTTTAATTTCTTTCTTTATTTCTGTTTTGACTCATTTTTTCATTCAGTAGAGAGTTGTTCAGTTTCCATGAGATTCTGTACTTTCTGATGTTGTTACTGGTATCCAGCTTGATTCTCTCTTCCATTTCTTGTATTATGTTGGTGGAGCGTGACTTTGTAGTAGATTTTCAAATTCCTAACATTTTTATTTCTATAATTTCCTCAGTTATACTTGGCTTTCTTTATTGCTCCTCTTTCTATTTTCATGTCTTAAAAAGTTTTATTTGTTTTATTCAACTATTTTTTTCTTGTTTTTTTAAAAGGGTTTATTAATTTACTCCAACTGTTTGTGTTTTCCTGGATTTTTTAAAAGTGATTTATTCATTTCCTCTTTAAGTACCTCTATTATCTTCATGTAGTTGATTTTTTTCTTGTGCTTCATCTTTATTGGAATATTCAGTGCCTGCTATGGTACGATAGCTGGGCTCTATTGGACCCATATTGCCCTGATTGTTATTGATTGTAGTCTTACACTTGCATCCAGTCATCTGGGTTTGGGAGGACTATAGGTCTAGTTGCTGATTCTGGGTTTGTCTTTGTTGAGTGGGTGATTTTTTTCCCTTGGTTTCTGTTTCCTTTCTTGATTTTTTTTTTTTTTTTGAGTGTGATGGCTATGGGTTGCCTATTGTACTTATCTGTTTAGCTGATGTGATCACAGGGAATGTCTGCTGGTGTTGGAGGCTGGGATGTAGTGACAAATGGGGAGGCCAGAAGGGAGAGTGGAGTTGGGAGGGGATGGTCTGTGAGATCCAAAAGTGATATGGCCAGGGGGCAAGGAAGGCTGTAGCTGGTGTCTCTTTGCAACACTAGAGAGGAGAATGATGGATTGCTTCTGGGTGAACAGAAGCAAGCATGGCCTTTGGTTAAGCAGGAGGTGCCTGTTTGAGTTGGGGGGCTGGGATACAGCAAAGAGTTAAAGGAGGGAGGTTAGGAGGGGATGATCTGTGGGATCTACAGAAGATGTGGGCAGGGGGAAAGGAAGCTGCAGCTGGTGTTCTGTTGTAACACTTGGGATTAGACTGAGAGATTGAGTCTGGAAAATTGGAGGTTTGCAGACAGCCTATCTCCAGCAGTATTTATTGGTTCCTATTATTTTGTAGTTATAATGTTATGTGGTTTTTGTAGTTGTTATTTTGTTTTGCTTTTTTGCTGTTGTTTTGTTTTTCCTCCTTTGATTTACTGTTTTGAGGTTATATATTTCTTATGCTATCTTGGGTGTGGTTAACTCCTTCAAACTGAAGTTTTTCTTCTAATGCCTTCTGCAGAGTTGGGTTTGTAGTTAGTAATTGTTTAAATTTAGTTTTATCATGGAATTTCTTTTCTTTCTCTGTTGAATGTGATTAGTAGTTTTGCTGGGTCTAATAGTCTGGACTGGCTTGTCTGGTCTCTCAGACCATCTATCCAGGCTCCTCTGTATGTCAAAATCTCCATTGAGAAACCAGGAATCACTCTAAAGGGACTGATTTTATATATTACTTGGTCTTTTCCCTGAGAAGTTTTTAATATACTTTCTTCATTCTGTACATTTAATGTTTTTATTATTATGTGTCATAGGATTTCATTTCTTTTCCTTTCTATTTGATGTTCTGCATGATTCTTGTACCTTGACAGGCACCTCCTTCTTTAGGTTGGGGAAATTTTCTTTTGTGATTTTGTTAAAAATGTTTTTTGTGCTTTTGACCTGGGTTTCTTCTCCTGTTTCTAATGCTATTATTCATAGATTTGGCCTTTTCATACTGTCTTGAGTTTTCTGTACATTTGAGCCCAGTTTTTTTGGATTTTATATTTACTTTGAATGAGGTAACCATTTCTTTTATCTTGTCTTCAATTCCAGAAATCCTCTATTTTTTATCTTGTAATCTATTGGTGAGGCCTAACTCTGTGGACTTTGTTTGACTCCTAAAATGTTAATTTCCAGTTTTATTAATGTTTGGATTTTCTTCAGTTATTCTATTTCTTCTTTCATATCCCAAACTGTTTTTATTATTTCACTCAACTCTTACTTTGTATTTTCATGGTCTTTATTAAGGTACTTATTCATATCATATTTAAGGTCCTTGAACTTTTCAATGATTGCTATTTTGAGGTCCTTGTCTTGTGCTTCTGATAGATTGCATTTTTCAGGACCTACCATATTAAGATTACTGCATTCTAGTGGAGACATTGTTTTGGCTGTTCATGTTTGTGATTTTGTGCTGAATTCTAAGCATCTAGAAGTCTTATGTTGAGGTGTTTCTTGGTGATAACTTTGCTATTTGTTTGTTTGTTGGATATTCTGTTCTTTGATTGCTGTTGCTCTCTCAGGATCCCAGGCAATCACAGTGGGTGTGACATCCTCAGTAGAGACTGCATCTGCCACTTGGTGGGCAGCAGAAAAGAATGGAGATGGTCTAGGAGGAAAGCTCAGAGAGGCTGTGGAAAAGAGATAGGGGTATCTGTTCTGCACCAAGATGTTGAGTCCCTAGCAGTTGATATATGATTGGGGAAGGGGTTCCTTCAAACAGGCTTCAGTAGAAAAAAGAGTCAGTCTAGAGATACAAGGATTAAAGGTCTAGGGCTACCATAAATTTGCACTAAGAAGTGGATTTTCCAGTGAATGGAGGTAGAGTGGGATGAGAGGATCCTACAAGAATGCTGATATAGTACCAAGAGTCTGAACAGAGTGTGATGGAGAACTCGTAATTTAATGAGAGTTTTCTATTGGAGGCTTAGCCCAGTGTACCACTGGGGTCCCTGGTTGAAAAGTATTTCTGGGGATCATCAAATGACACAAAGATATGGAGATAGGCTACAGGGGAAACCTGACAAGGTTGACAGGAAAGTAAGTAAGTATTTTCTTAATTGTAACATGGACATTTTGTATCTAGCCACATCTTCATTTGCTTGATAGAGTCACTATGATGATCATGCATACCATTTACAAATTACCACAAAGGCATTGATTTAAAGCTTATCTGTTTTGAACTTTGGACATGAAAGAATGAATGTACTTTGTACATTCTACATGTACATCTCTACATGTAGAAATTAAGGAATATACATTGCTTTGAAAGGTTTCACAGCTTGGTGGAGGAGATACAACTACTTTCAGAAAAACCTTTGTTCCCAGAGGAAATACATAGTTCAGTTGTATATCTGTCTCTGTGCTCACTAAAATTTCAGTACTTACACAATGCCTGATGAGAACTTCTCAGAAGTTAGACGGTAGGATGAGAGGAATCAGCAATTCCTGTGTCCTTCAGAACCTACACTTGGCCTTTGTGGCGGCCTTCATACAATTAAACTTTTAGCTTCATCTCAGTGATATCACTATAACATGGAAGAAGGAATCAGAAATCTAGTGGTTACTCTCTAGCAAGACATTTGCAAGTTCTCCTGACCTGAGCAAGTAAGAAGACACTGCATTGAAGAGAGAGGCCTGTGTTGTACAATACTTTTGGACTTTTTGGGTGACATATTAAAAGAAACACAGAAAAAATCCAATTAGTCCAATTCACAGAGATCAGATGAATTCTTTGATATAGAAAGCACAGTAATGTTAGGAGCAGCAAAGACAAGAGGGAAATGGCATTAAGAATGTGGTCAGCTGATGTAACTCTAAATCCCTTGGCCTTAGATTCTCTAAAGAATCATAGTGACAGGATGAACAGAAAGTTATAGATAGGGACACGAATAAAGCATTGTAGAATTTTTACATAAAAAGTTTACCACTTTTTTTTTGGTTTTTCGAGACAGGGTTTCTCCATGTAGCTTTGCACCTCTCCTGGTACTCACTCTGTACGCCAAGCTGGCCTCGAACTCATAGAGATCCACCTGCCTCTGCCTCCCAAGTGCTAGGATTAAAGGCGTGCACCACTACCGCCCGGCCAAGTTTACCACATTTACGTATTTCCTTGCCTGGTATCACTTGTCTACTTTTTCTCTATTTATGGGTGCAACATCTGATGTCTATTAGGGTACTCTGGTCAAATTTGACTAACATAAGAGATCTTCTCACTTAGTGTTGTATGCTGTGGGACATCTGGCATCTACCAGTGACCTTCTTGAAGGCAGCCTTCACATCCTTGTTTCGTAGACTGTAGATTAGAGGGTTCAGCATGGGAATGACCACAGTATAGAACACAGACACAATTTTTCTTCTTCCAGGGATTTTCTTGAACCACTCTGTATGTACATGAAGATGAGGGTCCCAAATAAAAGAGCCACAACAGTGAGGTGGGAGACACATGTGGAGAAAGTCTTGACTCTTCCACCTGAAGACTTCATCCTCATGACAGCCTTGATGATGAGCAGGTAGGAAATGAGTATGACCAAGGCATTGGCCAAAATGACAAAGTTCCCAAAAAAGACAATGATAATCTCAGCATTTGTTGTGTCACTGCAGGCCAACTTCAGCAGAGGCGGAAGGTCACAAAAGAAGAAATTGATCTGATTATTTTTACAGAAGGAGAGGGAGAAGGTACATGTGGTTCTTAAGATGGCCCCTGATACTCCACAGACATAGGCTCCCACTACCAAACACCAGCATCTTTGAGGGCTCATGGCCACAGTGTAGAGCAGTGGGTTGCTAATAGCAACATAGCGATCATAGGCCATCACAGACAGTAGGAAACACTCTGTACCTGCACAGATGGTGAAGAAGAAGAACTGGGTAGCACAGTGACCATAGGAGATGACTGTTTTGCCTGTAGCCAGGGTAGCCAGGATCTGAGGGGTGATGACCGATGTGTAGCAGGCATCCAACACAGAGAGATGGCTCAGGAAGAAGTACATTGGTGTGTGGAGTTGGACATCTACCTGGATGAGCAGGACCATGCCCAGGTTCCCCAGGATGGTGACAAGATAGAAGCTGAGAAACACCAGAAAGAGGGGAATCTCCCACTCAGGGTGGCCAGTAAAGCCCATTAGGGTGAATTCAGTTAGTATGGTGAGGTTATGCTTGGCCATGGATTCAGTGTTGACAGTTTGTTTATCAGAAGATAAGGGTGAATTATAAAGAAACCAGAATTGAAGGGCAAAATCTTTTTCTTAGTTTTGGAAGTATTGGATCTTAATTTTATAGAACATATTTTTTCTTTAAAACTTCTCTTTCTGATTAAATCTGGTATAAATTTGACATGTTCTGTAAAGATAAGAGGCACATGCTCCCAAGATTTAAAAAAGACCAAGATGTCTGTGTCAACACTCTCACACCTACTAGATGACCATCTGATTCAAATATGAACCACCATTCACCAACAATTCAACATATTAGTTCTCATTTAGGACCTGGATTCTGTTCCTTTTACAATTTGTTCCCTGACTTTACTTTTAGCCCTCTAGACACTTGTAACAGTTTAATCATCTTCCTTCAAAAGCCTCCCAGGCATATGGAAATGAATAGCCTGCTCTTTGTGTTGACTAATCCCTTATTGCATACATCCATAAAAATTTCTTATTATTTGACTACTTGACTACTCAGCAAGACAAAATGGTCTATTCAGATAGTACTAATATCTAAAAGTTTTTCATTTTACCCCAGTCTTTATCACTCCAGATCAGAAGTTATCATCTTTAATATACTACACTTCTTTTTTTGCAGTATTTGTTACACCATAATTACAAGTACATTCAATCTTGTAGTGATCTTATCTTTTACTTCAGGTCCTTTGGTCAAGTTATCTAACTCCTTTGCACCTCAATTCCTTTTGATGGTGATTTATTTAGCATACAAAATAATTGATTTCATTATAGAATATATATGTGTCATATACATATGTATATGTATGTCATGATATCTTGTTCTTTTTTTCATACTTCTCCTACTCTATCCTGCCCCTCCTCCCCACTCTCCATATCTATCTTCTTTATCTATCTTCTTTATTCCATTAAATCTTCACATAGTCTCCATCTATGTCTTCATGGTGGGCACACACACACACACACACACACACACACACACACACACACACACCTAGATTCTTTACATTAAAGAAAATATGATTTGTCTTTTACAACATTACTTGCTCTTGTTCCTCCTAGATTTTTCTCTCTCCACTCACTTCTATTATCTATCTATCTATCTATCTATCTATCTATCTATCTATCTATCATCTATCAATCTACCTATCTATCTATAAGCTTCCAGGCCTTGATTTCTTATCCCTAACATGAAAAAAAGCATACATGTGTCATTAGAGTATTTAGATTATTAAGTAGTTTTCTCCCTATAAAGAGAAGAGCAGTTCCCAGCATATAGAAAGAGCTATACAATGTAGGCCTTTTGCCAGTATCATCATCAACTTTAACTAGTATAATGCATACATTTTATTTATATATCTATTTGTTTTTCTGTTTGTATACACACATATATCTTTATTTCCATAATTGACAAATTTTTGCTTTTACTAAATATGATAAGGAAATTCTTCCCACTTCTCTTTTATGTACCATTACAAATCTTCATGATTTTACCCCATTTATGTAGCAGAACTCACTAGTGTAGGTAAATCTTTTATACTTTGACCATGGGCTTGGTTTTGAATATTGTAAGTGGTGTTTCTGTCATATGATTGCATATATGCCTTATGCCAAAGACAAAATTGTGTAATTGGAGGTATAGAGGAGGATTTGTCACTAAACTTCTGTTGCTTCCAGAAGAAGCTTTCAAACATCAAGTAAAATGTAATGTTCTTTTCTTGTTCTGTACTGATTGCTCAAAGAGATTATATTTCATTTTCTGTATGTTGAGTTATGACAATTTTTGCGTTACTAATTCCTTCTTGCCATATGGCCCAGATCTGACTTGCATCATCACACCATCTGCTCTTTGTTGACCATTTTTCTACTCTATCCAGGATTGTCATGAAAGTACCTCATATTCAATTGGCCACTGGGAGCTTTTAAAGAAAACCAAAACACTTATATTTTATTTCTTGAAAGACATTGCTATCACTCACCTTCCACTTGCAATATTTTATAGATTCTTGACAATAATTTTACTGGACAGGTGTACAGTCTTAGATTTGGATGAGAAAATAAGACCAGATATGTTAAACTATCTTTTTCCCTTACTCATGAAGGAGCTGCAATCTCCGGTTAAATCTCTGCTTTTTCTACCCTTTGCTGCGCCATTTGGACCATTTGATCAGTTCCTCATTCCACACCAACTACTTCAGATTGGAAATTCCTAACTTGGAGTTCCTGAATGTACAACCAAATCTATAATTATCCAAATTAGATCATGAAGAAATTCCTTTCCATCAGCATAACCAGGAATTTTATTTCTGTGACATGAGACTTTCACTGTGAAAATATAACCCACACAAATTAAAACCTGATAATTCATCATAATACCTTTATTTTCATACATTTTAATAACTGTGAATGTCTGTGCTTGCTTCCATGCCTTGTGACATGATTTAAGATTGTTATCATTTTGCGGATGAGAAAAATGACAACCAGATAACTTAATGGCCTTTCAAAATGCAAAGAAATAGTATTCTGTAGATCTGAGACTAGCAGTAGGTCTTGTGGCTTTGAGAGGGTCCCCATTTATTTCCCCGTTTTACTGCCAGAATGATTTCCAAAGGACCTGAACTTGAAATGAGGCCCCACAAAGTCTGTACATCTGTAAGATCTTGATGGTCTTATTACTTTTAATAATGGAACAATAAATGGTGCAGACTTTTAATGAAGGCTTGGTGGAAGCTGTTCTTGAGTCCAGAGCTCCTTTGAGCTCCTACCAGCAGTTTCTATAGGGAAGGCAACCCTGCCATACCACATATGACATGGCTTTCCAGGTTAGTCCCTCCAACTCTCTCTTGCAGCAGGGGCCAGGATGAGCCAGGTTTTTTTTTTGTAACACCCTTCTAGAATTGCTTAGGTATCAACTCACTGAGTAAAACTTAGATGTCTACTTTCCTTTATTGCATTTCACTTTCCATTTCTTCATCATAAAAATCAGTAGACATAGATTTTTCTATCATTAAAGGGATTTTTTTTCTCACAAGCCATTATTTCTATGGTGAGGAATTCTGGCTAAGGCTCTTGAGAAGATTTTCTCAATATTTACGCTATTCAAACATGCACACTTGTCAGCTAATAATTACT
>CABHPR010126146.1:13284-47135 GCA_902168415.1 Peromyscus melanophrys | reverse complement strand
CCCCATGCTGAAGTTTTACCTTTAATAAATAACAGAACCTAGCTTCACAAAGTGACTTAAGTTATTCTAGATTTTCTTAAATGTTTTAAATCAAACACTAAAATAAAGCCAAGGTCATAATCTTCCTAAATGTGAATGGCAAATGATTTGGACAGTGAAGGTGTAGACCCAAACAACATGGGGTATAATATTAAATCTCTTTCTCCCTCAGCTGCCAGCTAAACAGAGCTTTCTAGTTTCATTGGCAGAACTTGACTTTGAATTACAATGTTTTTATAACCCACGTTCAAACATTTTTTAAGTAGTGAATTTTATGCAATTCTACAGGGAGTTATTCAGCTGGAAAAAGAATTAGCTAATCTCGGTGGGGTCTGTGCAGCAGCTTTGATGAAGAAGGATCTAGCACTTCCTATTGGTGAGTCTAGTTAAGTAACAGGTGCTGTTAAGGATTCATAAGAAAATTTAAAAGCAAGACATATTTATTACAGAGCATTCAAAGATAAACTTTCAACAAAAATTCTGTGACTACATGTACATATGAGTAACAGCTATTTGATACACTGATGTTGTTTCGATGGAAACTTAAGGGTATCCTAAAATCTTTTTAATTTACTCAAATTCACATATATGTGTATCCTCCATATATTATATCTCCATATATATGTCTGTACATATATACACATACATGTATACCCTCCATATATATAAATACACACACACATATATGCACATACTTATTTTTCACGTGGAAAATCCATGCAGACCTTCTCATTCTATCTTTTATTTACCTCTCTTCTTTTTCTTTACCCTTGTCCTTCCTTGTTATGTCCTGTTCTTGCTCCTTTTTAATCTTCTCGGTTTCCTCAGTCCTGCTTCATATTAGTCCCTTTGTGCTGTTCTCCTAATATGTTAACATTTTTATATGAAGAGAATTATTGGCACCATCACTGGAAGAACTTTATCAATAGCTGTTAACAATTTTACTTTTGATGTGTCTATTTATATTGAATACTTACAGAAATAATCAGAAAATACATATTGACTGAAGGATGAAGATAGCAGTGCCTTTGATTGCCAAACCTAGCTGCAACCAAATCTATCGTTTGGAACCCAGTTAGAGAGCTGATGGAGTCTGTGCAGCTGAAACAAAAAGCATAGCTATATGGCCTGAGAAAGAAAGTTCTCCATAGTATAGTAAATGAAACAAAAAGTTATAGAAAAAGGTCACATTCTTGGTGGCAGCATCATATCTATGTATGAGTTCATGCATGCTCACCTTTATGTACATTGACATACACATATGCAGTTAAGTCTTGCATGTAAAATTTCTAGAAGAATAATACATGAGAAACTGTTGACAATGGATTTCTGTAGGGGAACTATGATGATTGGAATATATTTATTCCACGCTTTCTTCTAGTCAGTTAGACTGTTTCCCCTGAGCCATGTTACTGTTTCATAACTGTCAAAGAAAAGAAATAAAACGTTCTGTATTACACAATAAAGAGAAAATGGCTAAAGGACACAGGTAAGTAATTCTTGCAGGCTGCAAGAATATATTATAGAGATTCAGCTGGATATTAAAGCTGTACCTAGAAATTTCAAGGTATTTTTCTAGAAGCAAGCCATTTATTATGAAATATTTGGTGTTACCCAGTTTTTAATATTTCAGCTGTCTTCTATGAAATTCGTGTGTGCCCAAATACTACCAAACCATTTGGCAAACAGCTAAGCTTCTCAGACACTATTCCACTAGGTACTAACTACCCCGCTGAGCCTAGGAGACAAGTAGGCTCCTAGATGCATAGCTTTGTTTCTTGTGCATATGAAGTTCAGACCATCCCCTTCCTTCAGGCCTAGGAGCATGGCAGAGAGACTGACTGAGGACAATAGGGCTTTCTGCATAACCAGGTGCAGTAAGGACTGGAGTGGAACTCCAGAGGCAGACACAGAACTGCAAGACCAGAGAGAGGAGAGGAAGAGTGAAGGGTGAGGCAGGAACAGAAGACATAGAACCCCGTGGCCAGAGAGAGGAGAAGACAGAGGTTCAGTAAAGGGTGAAACAGATCTCTTGTAGAGTTTATCAGGGTCAGGGGTAAGGAGCCAGGAAGGATAGATGGAAGACTAAGGAACAGAGGACGAAGATCAGGTCAAAAGCATAGGAGCTTACTAAAACTATGAGGACAGGAAAAGTAGGCACAGAGAGAGGCTGAATGTGAGGACGGAACTGAAGCTGTATAGATACAATTTTTGTCCTAGAGGAATAAAGTAAACGGACAAAAGAGCATGATATATGTAGATTCCTTTCCCTCAGATACCCCACGCCACGCATAGCATCTTTTTCAGGACTCTGCGAGGAATTTTCTCAGGACAGGAACTTGGGAAAATTCTGTTATCCTTAAGTAATGTCTTAGGATTTTATGAGTCATCATTGTTACCTGAAATATAGCTATCTTATTAATCAAAAAAATCAGTTTAAA
This sequence comes from Peromyscus melanophrys, assembly GCA_902168415.1. NCBI lineage: Eukaryota > Metazoa > Chordata > Mammalia > Rodentia > Cricetidae > Peromyscus > Peromyscus melanophrys. The sequence continues at coordinate 44,655 of CABHPR010126146.1, read as the reverse complement.
TTTTTGCAAAAAAGAAAACATTAAATATAAAAACTTCACACATGCATTCATATAGTCAATTTCTCAGATTATACAACCTTTTCACATTGAAACATGAAATTGTCATCTACAAAGTCATACTCAGGAACCACATCATTGACTTAGACACACGCAAAAAAAAAATCACATACAAAAATAATTTCATAGTGTTGTAAGTATCTATGATTTTGTGTTGGGCTACATTCTATAATAGCAAGATTACAAAAATGATAGTGAATAAAAAGGATTGGAAAGGTTATTAGTATAATTTAGTAAAACTTTTTTAATTCGCATAACAGGTAACGAGTTGGAGGAAGACCTTGAAATTCTTGAAGAGGCTGCATTGCAGGTATTGTCCTAAACATTTTAATTTTTGTCCATTAGTTTAAAAATAATATTTCCATAAGATGATTATCGTCTTCAACATAAGACTCAGAGGATAAGTACTTCATTCTGTTTATTGGCATTCTAGAGACACATAACTTGTAAGTCTCCTCTTGATGCAAAGGCCTATGTGAACACTGACTGCCATGTGCTTGGAAAGAAAGAAAGAGATGCTCTTCAGAGCTGTGCAAATTTCTGTTATATCTGGAAAGTCTTGACCAGCGAACAAACAAAGGCATTTGGCACAGAATATGGTTCCCCTTATATGAAATTTTAATTTCATAACATCAAGAGCCATTTGGGAGCCATCAGTTTGTTGCTCTTATTATTTGCTAATATTTTTATTTGTATAAACATTAATTAAGTAGAATATTTAACAATATAATGGAAATAAATCTGTATTTCAGTTGAAGTACTGGTTTTGGACCTCTCATTTCAATCTGTATTAGTTTGTTACTTTATATTACTCAGACCATTTGATTCTCTTAGCTTAAGTCCTCTAAATTTATATAGCTAGCAGTCACTGATAGGATGGGAGGAGCCTAGTACTCAGTGTTTCGAAATTATTATGCCTGCTTATCCTAGGCTAGAGATTTCATGTAGTAATTGAGTATCCATGTAGACTGTACACTGAGACCATCAGTGATGGGTTAATGCTGTGTAGTGAAACAGCATGAAGATAAAGCTTAGACTGATTCCATAGTATCCAGACCATAAAATTCCATGAATTTGTAAGATTGTCCAAATACTTTTTTCCCCCACACATATTATTTTTATTAAGGAAAAATACTATTTTTATCAGCAGTAACTCATAATAGCCCAAATAACTTAATAGCCCAAAATAGAAAAGAGGTTTTTTTGTTTTGCTTTTTTGATCCTGGACCTTGCTTTGTAGACCAGGCTAACCTCAACCTCACTGAAATCTTCCTGCCTCTGCCTCCCAAGTGCTGGGATTAAAGGCGTGTGCCACCACTGCCAAGCATGAAAGGTTATATTTTTAAAATAAAAGATTCATTTTACTATGCCTACTTTTTTTATACTTTTACCATGTACCAGAGATTATTAAGTCTACATTAGGGTAGCACTGATTTAGATTGGGCCTGTATCCTATGCTAGGTATATGTATGTAGTTAGCAGTGTGCTTATTTACATAATTATCTGTATACGTCATTGTTTATAGTCCCATTAATATTATTTCTCTGTTTTTGCAATTACACCTTAAACTTAGTATTTTTTTTTTATTCATCTTATGGAATCTGGAGTTCACAGAATTTACATAATCTAAGAGTCTGGTTAGCTGAGAAATAAATACGGGTATCTGATTCCACTGATTCTAAGAGTTAGTATTTGACATTTATTTCCTGAGATTAATTGATCAAAGGGAATAAAACATTGATTTGTGTTAATTTATCAAGCATTATTTATAAACTTTTCATGTATTTTTAGTTCATTTAGTCATCACACAATCCTATAAATCGGAGATTCTTGTCTCCATTACAGAAAACTGAAGCAAAGCACTTAGATAACTTGCCTAGAACCACACAACTGGGATGGAATTTTACCTTTGATAGCATGCTGACAAATCCATTACTTTGACCACTTTGCTCTAGTTATAGGGAGTCATGATTTTTTGTGTAATTTAAAACTCTTAGATTTTAAAAAACTACCAGGTGTGTGTATGTATAGGTATATAGATGTGTATTTAATATTAAGTCTTTGTACTTTAGGGAACAAAAATAATAATTTAACAAACATTTAATAAATGGTGTATGTCATGACTCATTCATATTTAAAATGGCTTTCAAGAAGCTCATACATTATGATTTCATAGAATATGGTGCTATATAAATAATACTTAGACTCGATACCATTTAAAGAAAAAAAATAGACTTGGTTTGTAGTTGATATGATGTAATATGTATAAATAATGTCCTGTTCCTCAAACACTGTAATGGGTGTTTTATATATATCATTTAACTTAAATTTAATAGTTACCATTTAAGAGATGTCTGTTTTGAACACCAGCTAATATAATAACTTGTTAACTCAAGAGTATAGAACTTGTCTAGAACCAGGTTTTTCACAAAGTCTGTTTGACTCAAAACAAAACAAAAAAATAAACAGTTTTGAGGTTGCATAGTTGGTGGAATGTAAAAGTTACTTTTAAATAAATATCCCTGGAAAGTGACCTTTTTCTATTACATTTTTTAAATTTATTAAAATATTTCTGGAGTCTCGCCATTTCTAGCAGACCTTTTAAAAAAAGGATTTTAGTTATCAAATGGGTGAAAACTGAAATTTTACTTTTTTCTTCCTGTTTTCCTTAACTATCATAAGGCTTAGATTTGTGAGACATATGTGCAGCCCAATCAGTAAAGACCTTGGTACTAAGGTCACTTCCCTAAGACAGTAAACATAGCTTACCTCTGATTGTCAATAATGGGAACTGAAAATGAGAGAGATTCCCACCAGTGCCTTCAGGAGCTCTGGCCCTGCCATATGTGCATGTAACACAGCAGAGGAGGAGATGTACCATGTCATCTAGCATGGAGGTTTTGCTGTTACGGATTTTTGAGGAAGATAGGCAACTGGTACTGTTCCTGAGAACAGTATTTCCCTCTTATAATTTATGCTTTATAGACTAAAGACAGTAAGACTGGGCATAGCAAGAAATGATTTTCCCCAATAAGGCATACCAGAAGTGTGTGCATGTTGAAAGATTCATGAAAAGGCTTATATTTTAATATATTTGCCATGTATAATGTCACATATCTGTAAGCCCTGCACTCAGAAGGCTGAGACAAGAGAATCCCACATTGAAGACTAGCCTGGACTATATAGTGAAGCCTTTTTAGAAATAAATAATAAATAAGTAAGATACAAAGATATTCTTTTTTTCCTAATAGGTGTGCAAAACTCACTCTGGTATTCTTGGAAAGGGTTTGGCTCTTTCTCATTCACCAACTATCTTAGAGGCACTTGAAGGAAACTTACCACTTCAAATTCAAAGCAATGAGCAGTCCTTTCTGGATGATTTCATTGCTTGTGTCCCAGGATCAAGTGGTGGAAGGCTTGCAAGGTACTTTTAATGTTACAATTAAGTTCGTTTAAGTATTCATCTCTGAGGAGGATTAAAGGAGGAAATGACCATTTTGATGTTGAAATAATCCCTTCAATAACCCAGATTATGTGTTTTGAACTTGAAGAAGTAAAAGGTGATAATATTTTAAAATATATGACAGTTAATAATTTGTTTTTTGCCATTTGCTGTTTTTGGATAAAAAGAAAGATATGCTAGCTTGTGTTAACTTACTAATAAAAAAATATAATAAAACCTCTTTCTGGTTTTAATTTTTACATTTTAGAGATTACACTTTAGTGTTTAAAGCCAAAGACTAGGAAGGAAAAGCAAATTTCTAACGTCCTCCTCACTTTCATCTTGTACACACTTATATATAATGCGTAGTAGAATTGGTTTACTTGTTACTCATCCCACAAGTCAAATTGAATGTAAATTGTGAAATGGATTCAGGAATGGGCAGCTCTAACACTCAGAAGTGGACAAGTATTATAAGTAAGGGGAGATAGTAAAGAAGCTAGTGAGAAGTTATATAAAAAAGGAATGCCGGTGTACCCGGCTGCTCCCAAGCAAGTGAATAATATTTCTGTCCTTGCTTTCATAAGGAAACTGTTCTTTTCCAGTTGATATTAGAAAGCTGATCTCCCTCACTACTTCAGATTAGCTGTAAATTAGTCATTTTTTTGATAATCCTATAATAAAAATTTCAGTACTTTCTAACTTTAAATTATTTCATAGTCTATGTAAACATCAGAAACTTCAAGCATTTTTGTGTGTGTATGTAATGGATTTTTATTAATTGCTTCCCAGGAAAACATTTGTAACTATTACTGAATCAGAAATGAAGACACTGGTTTAGCATTTTGTTCAATACCGGTTTAGTTTATTTGGTTTAATTTCATGTTCTCTTGTTTTTAACTCTTTTAGATGGCTCCAGCCAGATTCCTATGCTGATCCTCAGAAAACATCATTGATCCTGAATAAGGATGATATTCGTTGTGGCTGGCCCACCACCATAACTGTTCAAACAAAAGACCAGTATGGAGACGTGGTTCATGTTCCCAACATGAAGGTAATTCTGTGTGAATTAGAAAAAGTCTACACATTGACTGCTGAAACCGATAAGGGTTGGAGAGTGACAAGTCTACAGGGTTCGCTTGCTCCTCTCTCTCTGTCTTAGTGTAATGGAGGATGCTGAAGAATTGCTTAGGTGATTGCTTTTACACTAGTTAGTCCTAGTTAGGTGCCGCGACAACTGCAGAGGTGACAGTTTAAGTTGTCTAGCAGGAAGGCCTCTAGTAAAGAGGGATTGAGTAAATGAGTGAATACTTACTGCATTTTTAGTTATATCTATTTATTAAAAGACGCACACTCTGCACTTAACTGAATTCCCACTTTAAAGATAATATTGATAATGTAAACTTAATATTGATAGACAAGTTAAAAATACATAAATTTTGGTTATAAAATAATGACTAATAGAAATATATATATTAATGAGTATAACATATACTTCTTACACAAGGCAATAGTTGATAAGGATATTTATATCATATTGAATGAAATTGGTGATACAAATATCTCATTTAAACTTTTTATGTGTTTCTAAATAATTTAAACCAAATGTAAATTTGTGTAGGTGGTCTCTAGTCCTTTTCCCTTCTGTAGCTGAATTATGGGGTAATTTGAATTTTAGAATTACTACTTAATCAGAGTAGATTAAGATACATAATCTTTTGTTCATAGAGCACTAATTTTTCTATTTCACTAATAAAACTATTTCAGCTGCTTTATACCATCTTTGATATATAGCGTGAGCAAAACACAATACTAGTGTAATCTTTTATCTGTCTCAGTAAAAAATAATTAAGACTCATTGTCCATACCTGAGAAGACCAGAAAAACTAAGCTTATGTAAAAGCACCTGACTCTGACACTAAGCAGAAGTCAACATTTAACAGTACCTTTCAACACTCTAATCCCAGCTCACAGTAACAATCTATGTTGTGTCCCAAACATGGATGCAAAAAGATGGAATAGTATATACTCTGGAGTAACTACAATGTTGTAGGTAACATACATGCACACTCACCATGATATCCTATATATTGTCTCATCTTTGTTGTTTGAGACAAAACATTTGCAACTTACCACTATTTAAGTTCGAAGTATAACAAAAAAGCAAATGCTTTTGTAACATGAATTGCTAAATGGTCTCTTTATAAAAAAAACGGGAGCCTGATATCGGGGTGAATGCTGAAAGATCAGAGAGACAAAGGAACAAGCCACCTCTTACCTCTAGAACTCCTCAGCCTGAAAAGCTTTCCTCAGCCGAAAGACTTTAGTTCCTGTCTCCTCGCTTTCCTAGTGCTGGGATTAAAGGCGTGTGACTCCCAAGTGCTGGGACTACAGGAGTGTGCCACCATTACCAGGAGTGTGCCACCATTACCAGGAGTGTGCCACCATTACCAGGAGTGTGCCACCATTACCAGGAGTGTGCCACCATTACTTGGCTCTGTTTCTCTGCTAGAAGTGAGTCAATCTCATGTAGTCCAGGGTGGCTTTGAACTCACAGAGATCCAGATAGATGTCTGCTTTCCAAGTGCTAGGATAAAAGGTGTGTGTCACCACTGTCTGGCCTCTATGTTTAATCTAGTGGCTTGTTCTGTTCTCTGATCTTCAGGCAAATTTTTAGGGTACACAATATATCACCACATGCTTTCAAATTTTAAGACATTTGATTACAAGTATACTTCTACATGTATACTTGTGCCTCACCGGCCAGCCAGCCTGCTATACTTGAGGAGTTCCAGGACATTGAGAAGTACCCACTCCCTCTTTAACCAACCCCACCCCCCTGCATTGGCTGCCACCTGAGAAATGGAACTGGAGGAAGCTTATCCCCTCCCCCCTACACACACACACACTGGGTGGGGTGATCCATATTGTTTGTTGGATTGCCTAGTCTTGGCAGTCTCAAAAGTAGTATGCTAATCGTATATATTATAAATGTGTGGCTACCTATGATTCAAGTGTTCTTTTTCAGCAGTATACAAATAAGCAAGCAAAAGCACAATAAAACCTTTTGTTGTAGTTCCTGGCAAGTGTTGTCTTTTTCTTTGACTCGTGCTTACTAAACATGTTATACCACCAAACTACACACCCAGACTCTCCAAAATACTTGTGGAAAGTTGTTAGCAGCAGTCAATATTTTTGGTGTTTTAATATGCCTTTTTAAAGTCTGTTTTCCTAGGTGTAAAGTAAGTAGATGAAGGACATTTACATTTTATCATTGTAGAAACTGAGTTGCAAAGTTTAGACTGTTAAAATCAGTAGCTTAAATTATTAACTGTGCTATCTAATTATGCTTTTCTTGCCTGAAGTAAACAGAGATCCTTAGATTTCTGGTCATTTTTAAACCATTAATTCTAAAGGCTTCTATTAATGAGTATATTTTCCTTTGTAGACTATTTTTTTTAAGATTTCTTTATTTTTATGTGCATTGGTGTTTTGCCTACATGTATGTCTGTGTGAGGATGTCAGATCCCCTGGAACTGGAACTACAGTTGTGAGCAGCCATGTGAATGTTGGGAATTGAACCCCAGGTCTTCTGGGGAAGGTCTCTTAATTGCTGAGCCATTTCTCTAGCCCCCTTTGTAGACTATTAACATCAAGAATTCAGATAAATTTTTTACAAATAAGCTGTGATTATGAGAGGTATTTATATTTAAGTTATCTGATAAAATGTTACTTCCTGAAAGAATTCAATACAGATTCTTTCTGTTTTCTTTCCCAGTATCATATTAACAAGAGATATAATTTTCAAGGTTTGAAATCTTGATTATTTGTTCTAAAATAATGACATCTCTGTTTTACACTATTAGTGTGTAAGACAGAGGTGAGATCTTCCTGGAAATGGAAATGACCAAGGTGAACCAGTGTTAACAAAACTTCTATCACCAACTTTGTAATTGTAAATTGCTTATTTTACTGTGTCAAAGATAATTATATGTATTTGGCTTTTATATTATTGTGGATAGGTGGAAGTGAAAGCTGTACCGGTTTCTCAGAAAAAAACATCTTTACAACAAGAGCAAGTAAAGAAATCTCAGAGGATTCCTGGTAGTCCCTCAGGAGCAGCAGCGTCTTCTAACACTGACATGACTTTTGGTGGGTTGGCGTCACCAAAGCTGGATGTTTCATATGAACCAATGATAGTAAAGGAGGCACGGTACATTGCCATAACAATGATGAAGGTAATTTATTTTTATTTATCAGAAATACTTATCTTTCACCATTGATTTATTTAACATTTCCGTTTTTCAAATATTGGCACAGTATTACCAAATGCATGATAAGCAATTCAAGGAAAGAAGGGTTTATTGTCTTACAGCTTGAGAGGCTACACTCCACCATGGTGGGGCGGCATGGTTGCAGGCACAGGAGGCAGACTGGATAAATTTGATCCTCATTCAAAAAGCAAACAGAGAGATAAATACTACTGCTTATCTCACTTTCTCCTTTTTATTAAGTTCATCACTTAGAATTTCTTTTCCTGGCCTAGTTAACCCAATCTAGAAAATTCTTCACAGACATAGCCACACATTTGTCTCTTTAGTGACTCTAAGCCCTGTCCATATTAACAATCATATCATAAGATTTTTAATTTGTTTTTGTTTTTTGTTTGGATCTCTAGTAAATCTGGAGTTAATTTTTCAAGACCTTGCCGTTTGCATTTCTTTCTTGTGTGGATAGACAGTGTTCTCAGTTCATTTACTGGATATTTTAGCATTGTAGTAAATGGAAATATCTATAGCAAGGCTGCTAACGTTCCTTGTCTCTTTCTTCAAGGTATATGAAAACTACTCATTTGAAGAACTGCGTTTTGCATCACCAACTCCTAAAAGGTAAGAACTGTTTTCTCAAAGTGCTGCCAAAATTAAACTGAATCATCCAAACAGAAATCATCAAAAATCCCATCCTTATTTTCTGTTATTTTAAAATATTCTTACTAATTCTTTAAGTCCATATGTACCACTGCCCTGTTTGTGTTTTGTTCTCAAAAGAGGTTCCTGGAAGTCATCCATCACCTCTAGCCCTTATCATTCCACCCCCTCTCCATGAAGATCTCTGATCCTAATGAGAGGTGTGGGGAAAAAAAAAACAAAAAAAAAACAAAAAAACCCAGCCCATTTGAGTCTGGTCACCACATCGCCTCTTGTTCTCTGCATACCTACCAGCTGTGAGTCTATGTTAATTGCCATCTAGTGTAGCTAGAGAGATTCTCTCCAGCTCCCGCCAAGCCCCGGCAGTCCCGCAGCCCACTTATAAAATAAACACACAGACACTTATATTATTTAAACTGTTTGGCCTAATGGCTTGGGCTTCTTGCTATCTAGTTCCTATATCTCAAATTAACCCTTATCTATTAGTCTATAAGTTGCCATGTGGCTCGTGGCTTACCGGTACCTTACATCTCGCTTGTCGTGGCAGCGGCTGGCAGCATCTCCCTGACTCTGCCTTCCTGTTCCCCCAATTCTCCTCTCTGCTAGTCCTGCCTATACTTCCTGCTTGGCTGCTGGCCAATCAGCACTTTGTTTATCAATCAATCATAGCAACATATGTTTACAGCATACAGGACGTCCCACAGCAGTCTAGTGTAAGAAGCTTCTTGGGTGAGGGTTGAGATCTATGTGTATATCAATATTTAATCAGTAGTCATTTCAATACCATGTCCATTTAGCAGAATAATAGTACTAGGTTCTCCCCTATGGCTTATGACCTCTCTAGACACAGGTTCTTGGCCCCATTATGGTGCCAGGTCTGGTTTTCATTTTGTGGAGCAGGACTTAAATCCAGTCAGAAAGGGTTATTCCACGATGTTTGTATGTTATTTGTATGTTATTCCACGATGTTTGTTGCACCAGTGGGCCTATCTTGCCGTGCCGGTCATTATTGTAGCTCTCATTGTTCTCAGCTGAGTGAGACTAATGATTATACCTTTCAGTACTGTGAAAATGGTCAGTAGGTATGGAACGTCCAGGTCAGTTACTGTTTCGATTTCTCTGTGTTTATAACTCAAATATGTAATGCCTTCAAAATTGGGTCTTACCATTAAGTTCTGGAGGGTAATCAAGAGCAAAGGCAATAATCTGTAATGTTTATTGGTCTATGAGACCCCATTGACCAGTAGCTAAAAAAAAGATAGTGGTTAGGAAACTAGTTAGGGGTCATGGAGGTGGGGGGTGGGGGAGGTGACGGAGGAAGGTCACTCAAGAGAAGGGACATAGAATACACTAATATAAAGCTGAAAGGCAATAATGGAACAGGAAGGAATAAATGGGCTAGAGAATGGGAGGGCAGAGTAGAAGTTGTAATATGGGGAGGGATAACACACACTAAAGATCTTTAGAAAAAGCCATGTGAAAACGTACTATTGTAGAAGCTTCCTATATATGTATATGTATGTGTGTACATACATATAGATGTACTTCATCCAAGAAGCTTCTTATGTAGATGGCAATTAACACAGAGACTCACAGCTGGTAAACATGCAGAGAACAAGAGACTGTGTGGTGATCAGCCTCAAATGGGCTGTTTTTATTACACTCCTCACCACAAGGTTCAAGCATCTTCAGGGAAGAAGGGGTGGGATGATGATGAGGGCTAGAAGTGGTAGATGACTTACAGGAACCACTTTTCAGGACAAACCACAAATAGGGCAGTGGCACATATGAACTCAAAGAATTAGTAAAACGTATACACACACACACACACACACACACACACACACACACACACACACAAACGAGTTGAAATGGAGTCATCTTGTAGTAGGGAGGACAGTACACCAACTAGCCAACACATGCTAACAAATAAAGTTCTAGTACCTGAAATGGATTACTAACCTTCTTTTCTAAAATGATTTCTTACTACAGCATTTTGAAATTTCTAATTGAGCATTTCTTTATACACTGTAAACTTTCTGGTGTTATTTGTTTTTAGTCGACTATAATACTACTAACAACATAAAACAAAGATATTAGATAGAGTATCAAGTTCCCAAACTATACACATTGGGTAGTCTAGATGGATTGGTCTAATTTTCTGCCTGGTTCATTTTTTCTTCTATTAAAAGTTACTATTGTTTTGTTTTGTTAGAAGGATCTAATTGTGTAGCCCAGCTCGACCTTAACCATTGTTGTCCTGTCTCTGCCTCTGAGTGCTGAGGACTGCAGTGGGTGGCAGCACAGCCTCCGCTCTGCTGTGTACTGGTCCATGTCTGCTCCTCCCAGGGAGCTGGCGAGCAGTTTCTAAGTGTTGTCCTTGGGTTAGTTTTTTGTCTCCTTTTTGTCAACCTCTGTTTAATTCTGTTAACTTGATATTTAAGCACATTTTTTAAGTTATATGTTAGTTTGTAGGGGAAGTTTGGGTTTTGTTGTTGTTACTGGTTTTTGTCTTTGTTTTCTGTTTTGTTCTATTTTGTTCTGGTTTTGAAATAGGGTTTTGTCCTATAGCTTGAGATGGCCCAGAATTTGTGATGTTTCTGTTACAGCCTCCCACGGACATAGAGGATAGACATGTGTCAGCATTTCTGGCAGGAAAAGTACTTTTAAAAATAGATACTTGAACCGGGCATAGTAATTCATGTCTTTAATCTCAGCATTCAGCAAGCAGAGGTAGGAGGATCTCTGAGTTCAAGGCCAGCCCAGTCTACAGAGCAAATTTCAGGACAGTCAGGGCTGCTATACAGAGAAACCCTGTCTCAAAAAAACAAAAACAAAAAAGAAAAAAAGAAAAAAGAAAGAAGGAGGGATGGAGGAGAGAGAGAAAGGAAGGAAGGAAGAATAGATACTTAAGCAGCACATGGTGCTTAGAGTGATCACTTCTGTAGACCTTGGAAGAGGCTCTGAAGCAAATTTGAAAAGCATAATTACCCATAGCTTGCACTGTATTGCATTTCATATGACTTTGTCTGAAACTGATTAGTTTGATTGGAAATTAAAAATTGACTTAGGTTAGTTTGACTTTCTTTTGGTTTGTTCTCAAGGTAGAGTTACAGTATATAATCTACAATGTTTTCTATCAAATTCGCAAGATACAGAAAATGTGACCTTGAGAATAGGAATGTAGTATTTTGTTTCTGACTTGATTATAGTTCTAAGCTTGTGCTGGAGTAGAAACAACTGACCTTTATAAATAAATGTGAATATTATAACTTTGAATAAGGGCAAAATTAAGCTGAGTGTAATGGTACACAGCTATAATCCAGCATTTAAGAAACTGAGGCATTGGGAGGTCCTAGCCAGACTGTGTGTTCTATAGCACATTCCTATCAGCGTTGGCTACATAGCAAGTCTCTGGGTAGACATAGCTATATAGTAAGACCCTGTCTCAAGAAAGAAGGAAAAGGAAAAATAGAGAAATGAAGAAAAGAGAGAAGATAGGAGGAGAGAGAAAGAAGTCATTTGCTAGTAAGTAGGTTTTCATATATGTTAGGTGTTTTGAACCTAACTGAAAATGTGGTTTATCTGTTCATTGGACTGTCACCATTGGCCATTTGCCATGTGGAAGATGATATAATAGGCCATGGGTACACTTAAAAACAAGATAAACATGGTACCATTTCTTATGGTATTATCATTCCTGTATAGAACAAACTATTAAAAAGTGAACAAAGTAGTAATAAAGTTATTTGATAAACAGCATTGGGATTGTGGCTGATAGCCAAAATATTGCAAAATGGAAGAAGATTAAGAACTATCATTTATGTGGCAATTGATCATGTAAAGATTTTGAGAAGTTCAGTCTAGCTACAGAAAACCTGGAGTAGGTTAAGCTTGATGTCTTTGGAGAACAAGAAAATGGTGGGCCTGGAGAATAGTGAAAAGAAGGGAATGGCTGGAGATAAATCCAAGAACTGCACGAGATGTTCTTTTGTGTTCTGGCAGGCTGCGCTTACATAGGTTGAAGTTTCTCATAAGCCATCTAATTTCATGAGTTTTAAGCAAAAACTTTAAAGTTTTTAGAAGATCATTGTGGTAGCTCTTCAGAGGTAAATTATGGGAAAACAAGAATGGCAACAGAGAAATAAGTTGGAAATGATTAGGCAGTGTGGACTAGGCGGGGTGGGATGTGTAAGGTAGAATAAGTAGACCCTGTCACTGGAGAGTGGATGGGTCAGCTCTGAAACTATAAATACACAAACAACAAAAACAGACTTGGCAGGTTGTATTTGTATATTTTATGCATATGTATACATACTTATATATACAAACATACATGTTCATAATAATAAAAGAAAAGGTGGCTATCAATTTGAGAGTAAGGGCCATGGGAGGGTTTGGAGGGAAGAAAGGGAGAGGAAGGGTGCTGTAATTCTATTTCAATTAAAATCATATTTTTTAAAATGACCACCGATTTTCTTTTGGCTTTAAGAACAGCATAGAACAGATTATGGCCAATTTTGGCTCACAGACAGAATTTTGCCTGCTGCCTACCTGTTTTTATAAATGTTACTATAACACAATTTTGTTCATTATCTGTAGCTACTTTTACAGTGCAATGATCAAGTTAAGTAGTTATGTCAAAGACTTTTTTACCTAAGAAACTAAAATTGTTACATAAAGTATTTACTGGCTCCTGGTATATATTACTGTAATTTTTATGATGATCGTGAATTCCTAGGAATGAGCAAGTATTTATATTTTTCTGTGTTGTATTGTTTTGTAAGGTATATGTTGATTAGTGAGAAATAGGAGCTTTTTGTTAGCTATACTAAAAATTGAGATTCTGCTATATCTCTCAGATATTTAATATTTAAGTGGAGATACAACTGTGCAATTGCAAATAGTTTGAAGGTCAAGGGAAAAATGAATTTGGGAGTCATCTATATAGAAATGGTATTTAACATTAGTGGATAGGTAATTGACCAACTAAAAAGATGATTCAGGAAAAAGAAAATCCAGACTCAAACCCTGGGTATTTCATAAATTAAAAGACAGTCAGAAGAGGAGAAGCCAGTAAAACACTTGAGAAAGAATGACTAATGAGGTGAGAGGAAAGCCAAGAGAAAGTCAGAGCAGCAAGGAGACAGTACTTCAGGACAGTGAGAGTTACCAACCAATACACGCTACCAAGAGACTGCTGGGAGGAAGCAATGGCTTTAGAAGTCAGGGCCACTGATAACTGCTGTCAGCAATTGCCATGAATGCTAGGAACAGAATTCCAGTAAGAAGAAGTTGTGGAAGAGAAGTAGACCTAAAAGGAGTGAGAGTAGCAGTCTTAGGGAAGTGTGCATGTGCAGGGGAGAAGACACAGAAGACTATTAGAAAGAGGAGTAATACTGGAGAGGAATAAAGGTCAAGATTGAAAATTCTAAAGTTTTTTATGATAATAAATAGGGCCTAGTAAAGTAGGAGAACAAATGATGTATGAGAGAAAGTGAGGTAACTGAGGGGACCAACTTCACAATTCAAATGGAAAAAGTGGCTTTGGATAAGAGCCACATTGTTCTGTCCATTGTAACAGGAGAGAAAATGAGGCAAAATAGGTTTAACAATCTGATTGCTTCATGAAAATTATAGCCAATTGCTTCTATTTTCTCAGAAGGGAAAAGTGAAATCATAATCAACTGAGAGAAGGAAAGAGAAGAGTTGGCCCTTTAAAAGGTGAAAAAGGAGTGAAATTCAATTATTTAGTTAGGGAACATGCTGTGACAGCGATAACATTGCCAGGCAGCATGATAATACAGACAGATATTTGCTGAAATAGCAAATGATCTTAACTGAATAATCAAAAGTAAATTTTTTAATATCCCCTGTTTTATTTGTTTGTTTCTTTGGTATGTTTTTCAGGCCCAGTGAAAATATGCTGATTCGTGTCAATAATGACGGGACTTACTGTGCAAACTGGACTCCGGGGGCGGTCGGGCTGTACACCATCCATGTTACCATTGACGGCACTGAAATAGGTAAGTATAATTTTAAATTTTAATAAGTTGCTGCAAAAAACTACAATCAAAATCATTCTTGTGTTGTTGGCCCTTTGTGTCATACATATAAAAAGGTTTCATAACTTCTTTGTGTCTTCATTTCCTCTTTCTTAATAAATTTTAATTAGTATATTGCAAAGATCCTATCATTTGAGGAATTGATGGTGTCTGATCACTCAGTATAGCTGTCATGAGTCTTTCCCCCATTTTCTAGTGTGTCAGTGAGGTATAATGTCCTCCTTATCCCTGCGCCATCCTGTGCATGCCACATCTCCCCTCTGATCTCCCAGTTTAGATATAGTGCCTACACAGAGTAACTACTTAGTAGATAGTGTGATTTAGATTTTATTTTCCACTAAATTTGAAAAAAAATATACTGATTTTCTTTTATATGTTAATGCTTCATTGTGTAACCTCAGTGTAACAGTTTCATAGTTGAATGAAAAATGTCATGTATTGATGTCATTAAAGGGTAACTATAATAATAAAATAACATCGTAATACCCTTTGGGAAGCTGTATTGTAAGCTGTTTATTTTTGTATTGGAGATAAAGAGGTTCTTTACGTTTTGGCTTATAGAATTTGTAACTGTATACAATCAGATGTATAAATTATAACAAACTTTTGCCACAGTCTCTTTTATGTAACCACATTGCTAAAAAACCTTTTATAAAAGATAATTTTCCCAATAATTAAAAATTTGTGTTGCTGAGATTAAGCGGGCCAACGAAGTTATTTTAAGTAGACTAGAAGTACAGACATACAGATTTCACCAGGAGTTTAAGGCACTAGTGATAGACATTTCTACTTTGATGTTTATTTCTGTATCATTCACAATAACAAGGAAATGGAATCAGCCTGGATGTCCATGGACAGAAGAATGGAAAGTGAAAATGTACGCATATGCACAGTATGATTTTACCCCGCCAGAAAGAATGGAATTACTAATTTGGCAGAAAAATGATGGATCTGGAAAGAATTACATTGAGGTCATCAGGATTTTAAAAGAAAAAACAATTGTGTGTTCTCCCTCATACAGATTCCAAGTTTTTTTTTTTTTTTTTTTTTTTTGGGTTTTTTCGAGACAGGGTTTCTCTGTGTAGCTTTGCTCCTTTCCTGGAGCTCACTTGGTAGCCCAGGCTGGCCTCGAACTCACAGAGATCCGCCTGCCTCTGCCTCCCTTGTGCTGGGATTAAAGGCGTGCGCCACCAACGCCCAGCAGATTCCAAGTTTTAATGTTAGAATGAATGAGAGTAGGGGTAGGCTGGGCTAGATAAGAGAGCAAGAAAGGGAACAGTTGGCATTGAGAAAGGGAGGAGGTAGAGAGAGGCAACTGAGGTAGAGGTTCTTCACATGAGCTGTGTAGACTATGTAATCAGATACATAATCCAACAGCAGAGAGACTTTAGTTCTTAGCCTTTGCCCAGTCTCCTTTATTAATAAGGGGAGAGCAAACTGGCAAGGGGAAAAGAGAAACAAGAGTTTTTTTTAAAAAATGTTATGACTGTTAACTTGGTGTTTTTGTGGGACCCCAATCAGTGGGAGCAGGTATGTCTCTAACCATTTTTGCCCGCTCTTGGGACTCTTTTCCTCCTATTGAGTTGCCCTGTCCAGCCTCTGTATGAGGTCTTTTTTGTAGTCGAAGTTTTCCTGTGTCCACCCAGCTCCTGCAGCTGCTCAGACCCAAGTAAACACACAGAGGCTTACATTACTTACAAGCTGTATGACCGTGGCAGGCTTCTTGTTATCTAGTTCTTATATCTTAAATTAACCCATTTCTATAAATCTGTAGCTTGCCACGTGGCTTGTGGCTTACCAGTACTTTACATCTTACTTCTCATGGCGGCGGCGGCGGCAGCTGACAGTGTCTCCTCACTCAGCCTCCCACCTCCCAGAATTCTCCTCTCTGCTTATCCCACCTGTACTATACTTCCTGCCTGGCTACTGGCCAATCAGAATTTTATTTATCACTCAATCAGAGCAACACATTCACAGCATACAGAAAGACATCCCCAGCAGCTTTTGCCTTGTCTTATTGTATATTGTTTTGTCCTATTTAGCTATTGTCTCTTGGAGGCCTGTTCTTTTCTGAAGAAGAATGGAGCAGGAGTAGATCTGGGGGAGAGGGGAGATGGGAAGCCACTAGAAGGAGAGGAGGGAGGGGAAACTGGTTGGGATGTATTGTGTGAGACAAGAATCCATCTTCAATTAAAAAAGAAAATTAGCATAATAAAACTTAATTCTTTGCTAAAAAATATTAAAAGTGCTGGCTGTTAGGAGTGACTCTCATAGATAAAGTCTTCAATCTCATGTAATAGTGGAGTGAAGATAATGGTTATATGCTTTATACTGAAACTGAGGTAGAGGTGCACATTTACTACTCAGCTCTTCCTGTTTTTGTCCTAACTCAGCCTTTTCCTAAGATGTCTTTAGTCTGGAACCTTTCTTGACCACAGACAAGGGCAGATAATAATAAGCTAACATTATTGAACATTTAACACATGTACATTGTTGTGCAGATATTTTTATTGTTTAATTCTCATACTGTGATGTAGAGACTGTTGTCATTCCTGTCTCATACATGAAAAAATTGAGGCCCATAAGTCACACAGTGCCTACATAAGAACACCAAATGGTATAGCATGAGAATCTCATCTCTTAATTACTATATTATATTGCACTACCATCTGGCCATCATGCTGTCTGTTAGTTACAGAGCTTACCACTGTGGGTGATGAATAGTGTTCCAAACTATTGCTGTTGGAAAGCACTTGTCACACAAGGGGTTCTTATTATTATTATTTTGAACTTGTTCAGGTTCATTCCATGTGTTCCAGTTAAATAATGGGAAACTCCCTTTCACTTTAAATGCTGAGGGAAACACCTGCTATTTTGCAACCTCAAGACCTTAATTTTTAATGGTTCTCATTTTCCCCATTAAGTATCAGCCACTTTTAGAAAAGAAAAGCAGAATTCATATATTTATCTTAATTATTTAAAATAGTCTATGATATGGGGCTAGAGAGATGGCTTAGCAGTTAAGGGCAGTGAATGTTCTTCCAGAGAACTCAGTTGCATTTCCCAGCACCCACTTGTTGGCTCACAACCACCTGTAACTCCAGTCCCAGGGAATGTGATGCCATCTTGTGGCTTCTGCAGCCACCAGGCATGAATGTGGTGAACAGACATACAAGGTGGCAAAGCACCCATTCACGTTAGAAAATGAAATAGATTGTGATATGGTTAGATTTCACAATCCCCCACCTTTGTAGTCAAATATTTTAATTAGACTACTTTTCTTACAGATGCTGGCCTCGAAGTAAAAGTAAAAGATCCACCAAAAGGGATGATCCCACCAGGAACTCAGCTGGTCAAGCCAAAAGCTGACCCTCAACCAAATAAGGTTAGGGGAGGGTAAAATCAAAAATGGAAGTGTCAAAGGTTTTTAAATTTTTCATTGATTCCTCAGAGTAGCCCTAAGTAGCTAATATTTTACTTGATTTATTTTAATATTTGAATTTTCAGTATTCCTAAATCATAAGAATTTTAATCATTTCAAAATCATTTCAAATTGTACAATTTTACTTTTTGGCTTCTTTATGTATTCTTTAATAGTTTATGAGTATTGTGTACTTTCTGATATTAAAAGTGTACTATCAACAGAAAGTCTACTGAAATTATATGTGAGTTTTCAAGGTTAAAATGTTCTGTACTATTAAAAGAAGCCTTAATTTCCTTATATCCAAAAAGCTAACTGAAGGAATTTGGGTAAATTATTAAAAAGAAAACAATGGTAATGAAATTTATATTATGTCCTTCTAAAAAGTTGCCTTTTATATTTTTGTTACATGTCATCAATACTTAAAATTGGTAGTCATAAATACATTAATAACTTTGGTATCCAATATTCTTCAGTACTTAGAAATATACTTTTATTGCTGTTATAAATAACTGACAAAATTATTTGCAGAAGGAAACAACTACAGATGATTGTGAGGAAACTTTGGGACTGTAGTTCGTTTAGGCTCATTGATTTTATCATTTGCGACTTATTAAATAGTCTGTGTTTTCTCTGTCGCTGCCATATCTTTTCATCTCTCAGATTCGAAAATTCGTGGCCAAGGACAGTGCTGGTCTCCGCATCCGGAGCCACCCTTCCCTTCAGAGTGAGCAGATTGGCATAGTGAGAGTCAATGGAACTATCACTTTTATTGATGAGGTAATTCATAAATAAGTGTCAGTAATCCATTTTGGATACTTTTGTAATATTTGCACAATAACAAGGAAACTATATTTTAATGTTACTGGGTTCTAAACAGTTTGGGAACCTTTTTATCTCATTTTTTATCAGGTTTTTGAAATTTTTCTTTTATAAAGTATTTTGATCATATTCCCAAACTCCTCCCAAATAAATCTCCCCTTCCCAACCTACCCAACTTTGTGTCTTCTGTGGTGGTATTTTATTTGTGCTGAAATGTGGTGATATTTTATTTGTATGTCAATAAATAAAGTTTGCCTGGAGATCAGAGGACATAGATAGCTAGCCATAAACAAAAGTCAGGTGATGGTAGCACACACCCTTAATCTGATCACATGGCAGACAGAGTCTCTGTGTTCAAGGACACAGCCAAGCGTGGTGACACACACCTTTAATCCCAATACCAACCATAGAGACCTGGAGGTCTGTATAGACAGGCAGTGACGAGGAAGTGAGGTAGCTGGGCTAAGAGCCAAGGAGAAGGCAGAACAGAAAAGCAATAAAGGCGTAGATTAGACAGGAAGAAGCTAGTTTGGTTCTCTGGTTAGCAGGTGAGCTAAGGTTAGCTGGTGGCTATTCCTATTTCTCTGATCTCTAAGGCTCTCACCCCTGTATTTGGCTCTGTGTTTCTTATTTAATAACACTGTTTAGAAATTCGTCTACAATCTTCTATTTGGTTTTTATTTTTATTTTATCATTTTATGTGTATGGGTGTTTTGCCTGGATGTTAGTCTGTGTATCACATGTGTGCCTGGTACCGGTAGAGGCCTGGAACCAGTAGTGGCAACAGATCCACTGGAACCGAAGTTACAGATGGTTGTGCAACACCAAGTGGGTGCTGGGGATCAAACCAGGGTCCTCTGTAAAAACAGCCAGTTCTCTTAACCAATAAGCCAACTCTCCAGCCCTTCTGTTTGTTTGTTTGTTTGTTTTGTTTTGTTTTTGTTAACCCATCAAGTCCACGTTGTGCAGGCCATCTACTCTTGGATGGTGGTCTTCACTGGAGAGTTCAGCCTACCAGGGGCTGCACTCTTACAGACAACTGAGTCTTTCTCTCCCAGAAACTGTCAGTTGCCAATAGCTCCTTAGATGAGGCATGGGACCCTTCTCCATGCCAGGATTTTGTCTGGCTTGCACTTGTACAGGTCTTGTGGATACTTTCTCAACTACTACAAGTTCATGTGTGCAGCCACACTTCTGTGGCCAGGAAACAGTTTCCCTGTCATCATCACTTCTCCCTCTTACCATCTTTCCTCTCCATTTTCTTAAATGATTTCTGAGACTTGGGATGTGTGGATGTGATAAGAGATGTCCCATTTAAGGCTGAGCAGTCTCTTATTCTCTGCACCTTGAACAGTGTGGATTGCTGTTAATCACCATCTACTGAAAAAAAAAAAAAAAAAGTTACTGAGAGTTGATAGATGTGCTCTTCTCTGTAGGTCAGTTAGGTGTCAGTTTAATGCTTTGTCTATCTAGTAGGGAAATAGTAGTATGCTCTCTCCTAAGGCCTGTGACCTGTCTAGTCACAGGTTCCTGGCTTAGACGATGGTGCTATAGGTAGGTAGGATTGATGATTCCTTTTCTCATCTGGTAGTGTGTATAGCACCTTCCAACACTATGAGAATAAGCCAATAGGGATGAAGCTTGCAGGTGAGTACCAGCTTGATATCTGTGTTCTATGAGTCACAGGTGTGATGACTTCAGCAATAGAGTCTTACCATGAAGTTCTGGAGGGTCATTAAGAACATTGGCAGTAGCCTAGTAATGTTTGGGGGTCTTTGAGACCTCACTTGCCAATAACTCTAGAAGAAATAACCCATTCCTGACACTAGGCTTCATAGGATTGCTATTAATAGTGTCTTATCTGAAATTCCACTCATGATATCTGACAATAGTAACCTATAATAAAATACAGATAAACAGAATTACATATACAGATATATCAGGGAGAGTTTTAGTAGAAATAGAAAGATGTAGCAGGTGGCTAGAAAGGCTTCCCTGCATAATTGGTAGTTGAATGCCAATTACCACCCATTTTGAAAGGCATCTGTTTCAAACAGTTTGGGAAATCTTTTGAAATTTTATAGGATATGTTCATTGAGGTTTATGCATTTAATTTATTTTTTCCTTTTCAGTAAAAACTGGGAAAATTACACTTTGAGCATAAAAACACTGAGTTGAACACAGTAACCTGTAGAAGTACTACTTTCTAAAGATAGACATATTTTAACTGAGTTATAGAATGGTTTTAAAACATATTTCGTGGATTGCTTTAACTTTGGAAAGTTCATGGAATATTTTCCTGCAATGCAACCAAGTAGCCTGCATAAAAGACACGTCCTTTTGGCAAATGACTAGTTTTGCTGTTCAATTATTTATCCTGAGTGTGCTTTACTTGTGCTTTTAACTCTTGAGAGAAGTTGCTTTAACAATCTCACCGTGAAAATGATCTTACTGTTTTAGTATTCCTTGCTAGACGTTCTCACACATTTATCTCCTTGTAAAACTAGATGCAGACTCTCCACTTTTGCCCTCCTTTGCCTGCTTTGCTCATCCTTAGTACTCACTAGCTCATTATTTATCTGGCTTCTTCTTCCCTAGATTCACAATGACGATGGCGTATGGTTGAGACTGAATGATGAGACAATAAAGAAGTATGTTCCTAACATGAATGGTTACACTGAAGCCTGGTGCCTCTCTTTTAATCAACATCTTGGCAAGAGCCTCCTGGTCCCTGTTGACGTAAGTGAAAGATGGTTTTTAGAAGCATCATAGTTGCACTCTGTCTTCATTATAGATCTTTCTTTAATTAAGGCTTTTCAGTTCTGAGGTAATTCATACCTGTATCACTTTTGCTTCAAAAGTGCTTGAATACTTAAGGGTTTCAGTGTAATGAAAGTGAATTTGGTAGGGGTAAGGCTCTTAATGCTTATTTTGATCTGTCACCAACAGTAAATAACAAATTAAAACTAAACTTACTGAATTCCTTTCAAAGAGGTAGGAAATTTAAATGGTTACACTTTTTTTCTTCTTTACACTGCTATTTAGAATGAACCTAATGTTTAAGAAAATAGAATTACTATGCATTCAGAAATAGGTATAAGCCGGGCGTTGGTGGCGCACGCCTTTAATCCCAGCACTCGGGAGGCAGAGCCAGGCGGATCTCTGTGAGTTCGAGGCCAGCCTGGGCTACCAAGTGAGTTCCAGGAAAGGCGCAAAGCTACACAGAGAAACCCTGTCTCGAAAAACCAAAAAAAAAAAAAAAAAAAAAAAAGAAATAGGTATAATTGTTGGTTTGTTATGTTGACAGTTTGCAGTTATTTCTGTGTTGTGTCTATCTCTTGATTTACAATACTGTTGTGTTAATGTAAGATGTGATTTTTAGACTTGTATTACATATATCTAGTGATACTAAATCTTAAATTGAGAGACTCATTACAGTTCCTTGATATTGCAGTATTTGGTTAAGTCATTGTTTGCTAGAGTGCTGTATCATAAAATAGGTAGTAACCACACTACTTTATTAGTTTAACTACAAAATATTAATTTTCTTCTTCACTACGTGTTCCTTATGACATCACTAATAAATAGCACTGGGATATACTTGGGAATTGATAATTAATTGACAGTGTGGTTGAAAGCAGATAGGTACTGTGTAAATTAAGTTTCCCTCTTTTTTTTTTTCAAATTGTACGTAATCTGTAAGAGTGGAAATGGCCTACTTCCCTCTCCCACTACAACTATTTATTGAATTTAGTTTCTTTATCTTCAACCATTTGCTTATGGGGTGGGTGTGTGTGTGTGTTTTGTATGTGCACTTGTGTGTGTTCATGTGCATTTACACGCATGTGTCTTATTTCAGTTTTAAGCTGCTTAGTGGTAAGGACTAAATAAAGATTCTTGTAGCTAGAGTTTTCCTGCCTGACCCACAGTCAGGACAAATCTCTCTCACCCGCCAGTCCCACAGCCGCAGATTCTTACTCATGTTTATTGCTTCTGTAGTGTTACTCATAGTAGTCTTTTCAGTATTGATATCTAATTTGAGTGCTTTGGTCTGGTGTAATCATTCTGCTAAAATAATTCCTGACACATATGTGTGCTTCTTTCCTTATTTGTTTCATGTGATTCTTACTGTGACACTGTCTTGTTAAATGTACTGTTCTCATTTTTCCAAGATTTTAAGTATTGGTGGATCAAGGTGCTAGAGCCCTACTTGGTGTGGTTCCAAGGTGTATGTTTTTATGTTTAGTGTGCCTTGGTATAATGAAGAGATAAGTAGAGTTATAAAATGATAAATAGTTGCATAATCAATTATGCTGTTTTGTGATAAGCTGTGGAATGGCTTAACTTAGGAGGTAACATCTAAGGCAGATGTGAAGAAAACGTTGCCAGTGTAAAAGAAGGAAATTAATGTAGTGTAATTCAAAGTAATAGAACCTATTACAAGAATCATTATTGCTTGGAATAAACTGCCAATTTAAGTGTAAATATGTAACACTAGTGATTAAATGAAGATGATTATTATAACATGCTCTGACAATAAAAAGTCAATGAAAGATTTTAAAATGAAGTTCTATGAGGGGATGGCTCAGCTGGTAAAGTTTCTTGTCTTATGGGAGGTCCTGAGTTCAATCTCCAGAACTCACATAAAAGTTCAGGGCAAGCTGGTAAATGTTTGTAAAACTAACTTTGGGGAGGCAGAAACAGGAGTATCCCTAGGACTCATTGGCCTGATTGGTGAACCCAAGGCCAGTGAGAGACCCTGCCTCAAAGGAAATAAGACAGTGGTCCTGAGGATAATGTTTGAGGTTATATGCATACACACATAGACAACATACACATATAAACATAAAAATTAGTTAATAAACTAACTTCTGTAATTTGAAAACTAGAAGGCAGTGGTTCTCGACCTTCCTGATGTTGTGACCCTTTAATTCAGTTCCTCATGTTGTGGTGACCTCCAACTGTAAAATTATTTCATTGCTACTTCATAACTGTAATTTTGCTACTGTTATGAATTATAATGTAAATATCTGTGATATGCAGGATATCTGATATACTACCCTCAAAAAGGGGGTCATGATACACAGGTTAAGAACTGCTGCTATAAAGTATTAGTTACAATAAAATTTTATACGTCTTGGAAAATATAAGTGAAGAGAGATGGTATACGACATAAAGAGCTATCGTATGGCATAGGAGACATTTGCCTACCTAGAGTGAAAAGCTTAACTTTTGAAATGAGTTTATTGTTATAATTGGAGATTTTCATGACTTAAAACTTAGATACCCAGTTTTTATGTACTTTGTCAAAATGGCAAATATACATTATAAGGAATATTGGAGAGAAAAGAGAATTTATATCAAGGAAAGCTAGTGAACATATTCTGAATTCTTTCAGAAGCAAGAGGGTATCTGAACATTTGCATGCACATATACAGGTCACTTCTTATCCAGGCTAGTTGTTGCTCAACTAAAGAAAGTACATTGATATTAAAAAAATTTTAGGAGCACTAAAAATTTGGAGTGGAATTAAGAGAAACATTGCTGCATTGTGATTCTCTTGTAGCATCACCAAATTGGTAGTTAGCAAATATTTCTTGAGTTTTATGGACATTCTTTTGAAATGCTTAAAAGCTGCCAGTGCAGGTTTGACATACTTGAGATTTCCTTGTTTTACTCTGTGAATGGGTTTGTGTTTATGTGTAAAGATAGACTATTTTTCAATATTAATATTATTAAGTCATTATTTAATATAGCATGAATGAATATGCTGTTATTAGATTATTATAATCTGCTCTATTTCATTCTTTAATTATTTTCTTAATGAGGATGAGTTGAGATAGTTAAAGTAATACTGTAATACTTTATATATGTACAATTTTTATTTTCTTGTATTTTTTCTGCATTAAAATTAGCAGCCCTTAGATCTGTGCTTTTCTAGCAGAGTGATTTTTTTTCATGAACATTTGATATGTTTGATAATATATTTTCATGGTAATAATTACTAATTTATATAAAGTCTTCTGTTACTTGAGAAACTGTCATCTTAGAATTGCATTTTGCTGCTGGTTACTTTAGTTAGGTTATTAATATGCTAATTCTGAAAAAATCTGTCTTTAAAATAGAATTTAAGAATGAAGTAATTTAAATTATTGTGTATGTGCCTCTTTGTAGTGACATGTTAATCTTTGAAGGTATGAAAACTTAATTTATCTTTTGTAATAATGAGTAATTGAGACTTTAGATAAATTACTATTTTGGTAAACATTCATATCATTAGCAAAAATATTCCTAAATCTTCAGAATAAAACTCTTCAATTCTTTCATTTTTAATGTCCTGATTTCTATTTGGTAAATGTCTTAACACTTGATAAATAATTTAAATTTACATTAAACTTTTGTAACCTAAGAATTTTCTACAACTATAGCAGCTAAAGCAAAATTTATAAAATTAGAATTTATATATAGTTATAATAAGCAAAATTTATTTCATTGGCAATCTGTTGCCATAGCTAGTAGCTACATCATTTTAAATATCATTGTGCAAGTTACTGACTCTGCAAACGCTTAAGTTTGCACAATGAAATTAAGGAGAGTATAAGCTTAAAGAATCACTACATTCAATATTTAATGCTGAATCAATTTGCATTTTTTAACACTTGCTTTTCTTGATGCTTTTAGTACTAAAATAATGTATGATGAGTGTGAAAATACTTTTAAAATCCTGATACTGTGTTATATCAAATGGCCAGGGAACAAACACTCCAAAAATTCTTGTATGCAGTGATTGACCACTGTGGATGTCATTTCCTTCAGAGTAACATTTGGAACACTTTGTGAAGTTTTTGTTTTACCTCAACATAAAGGACATATTGGCCATGCATTCTAAAATTAAGGGGATGATGACTTTGGTTTCAGTTTCATTTTAAATTTATTTGTAGGCATATTACTAGAAACTCATTTTTACATATTTTATGTAATTAGTGTTTATACATGTGTGTATGTGTGTGTATATATATTACTCTATCCACCCACACATACTTTAAGAAAAAAAGAGGTAGAAAGTAGCAAATGTCTTCTCATTGCCTAAAATGACATAAGTGATCAGGAATTTTAATTTTTTCTTTCATGTTAAAGTCTTCAGTGATTTACACTTCAGTTAACACTTGAATGTCCTCCTCTTTTGGTCCAAACAGAATAACCTGTTACTAGTCTTTCCATAAGCAATACATTTGTAGGATTGCTGCACATTGAATATGTTTGAGTTTTAGGTAAAATTAAGAAAGGGCTGATAGTATGATGTGTCTGTGTAAAACGTGTATCATGTAATTGTCATTAGAGTGTTTGTGAAAATACTTTTAGTAGGACTGTGTTGTCATGAATTATTTGTTCTTTAACAGAATATTTTTGGAATTCAGCAGAGATCCTGAGTATTTATGACTTCCTAAACTTTGAGATAAACCAGTTACTTGTCTTTTGATAAAAGATTCAGCTTGTGTTTCTTTATGCTTTTCTTAAAATATTGGCTAGTAGATTTTGGAAAATTTTCCAAAGATCTGTCTGTCTGTCTCTCTGTCTGTCTTTTTCTTTTTTTTTTTTTCTCTTCCATTTATAGGAGGGAGGAAACATTAATAACTTTTTTTGATTTGGGTTATTTTTTTAATTTTCATACTAAAAGTGATAGTTTACATACATGCCATTATTTCTAAGAGGTGCATTTTCTATGTAGTCTCTATTGTTGACATCTTTATAAAACAACGGATTGTACTCTGTCATAAAAAAAAAATCTGGCATGTACTAGAACAAATAATGTTCTCATTTAAAGATTCAAGGTTTCCTTCTTACACTGACTCTTAAGCCTTCCAGCAAAGTCTGGCTCTTGATGTTAGTAAATGGCATGACACACTATATCTACGGAGAGCTTTTGACAAAACCTTGTTTTTTCAGAATTTTGGTGTGTGGTTTACTCAGGTGGCTTCAGTTTTACTTTGGCAAAATACTATTTCTATTGGTGCTGGAGTTCAGAAAATGTAACTGTGCACGCATCTTCTGCAGATGATACTCTGATCCCTTTCCTTGTTGATATTTTTCTTTCTTAAACTTTGTCGCTCAGAATATCTTTAATGCTAGCCAAGGAGTCAGGGATTTGGACGTATTTTCATGGACTTCCAAAGCTTTTTTCCCCCAGGTGAGTTAACTGTAAGGAACAATCATACATTGTCCAGGTATTTCAGCATGTACAACAGGTTTTACATTGTGTCTTTGAGGCTTTGCTTAGGATTAGTAAACTGGAATTTACCAGGGGAAAAGTCTGCAGAGTCCTGCAGTTGAGTTTTCCCTCATTTGCTCAGACTTGTGTTACCACTTTAAATGAAGTGAAGCTCTTCATGGCTTCATGGTTGCAGTGGTTTTCTAATGAGCTTCTCAAGCAGTTTGCTCCAAGTTGCTTTGCTCAGAACAAACCTATGTAATGTAGCTGGTGGTGTTGTGACCTTCTAACTCTTCTTCTTACCCCCAGCCTACACTTTTGAATTGTCCTTTTGAATATTTATTTTAGATAAGGAGTTGGGAATTGAATGAGAAATAAATATAAATATGTATGTATGTGATTGAAATTTACCAATTTTATATTCTGGTATACAGTCTCACATTTCTGTATTGAAAAAAAAATGTACATTTTAAGATTGCTTTAGAATGACAAACACAGTTGTGATTTTTATGCCCATCAGTTATTTTCAACAGTTTAATACAAAAGAAGTACTTTTATCTTTAAAAAAAAAAACTTTTTTCTACTTATTTTATATAGCTCCATTAATAGTTAGATAAAGTACTAACCATCTTAATATGTCTCTCATATTACATTTGATGAATAGATTATGATTATCTTTAGCTTTGCTGTGACTTACTCCCCATTGTTATCCTTGAAGATGCAGTTACTGTGAAATCTAGTAAATGATGCAAGATCAGTAAATAACACTGAAATTTTTTTCAGCCCAGTTTGTGCATTTTGCTGTTATTTTTACTATCAACATGCAACTTTCAAAGGCACTTGTAAATAGGACTAAAGTTGCCTCCTCTAATTATGACGTAATGTATTTGCTGAAGTTTACCATTGACAAGGAGGAATTTTTAAATGTTTGCTCAAAACTCTTGTGATTATACTAGCACTATTCAAAGTTTATATCCTATTATACTTTTTAATTTATTTTTAATGTTCTCTTTACATTATAAAAGTGTATATACAGATTTTTACCAGTATATATTCATGGTAATATGAATGCCCAATTTAAGTTTAGTTTACTTACAAATCTAGTATTCTTTCCAAGTCACTAAAGAGCTTATTTCCAATAAGTTGTCAATATGTAAAGGCTATTGATATAGGCAGTATAATTATAATAAATGTAAATAAATTATTTTCATAGTATATATTTGTTTAAGTAATAATTTATGGTCTTTCATTACCACCAGATGATTTACAAAGTATCTTGTGAGGAGCCTAGATTATAGGTACATACCTGTAATCCTATCACTTAGGAGGCAACTTAAGTAAGGGGGATTGTTGATTACTGGACAGTCAGGACTATATAGCAAGACTTAGTCTCAAAACAGCAGTCAAAAAGCTAGTAATTATTTTTCATTGCATTACCAAAGTACATAAAAATTCTTGAATCTGCATATATTTTAGCCCCAGTACTTATTTTAATAGCCTATTGTATATTTGAATACATATGCATCTGCTAATACAAAGATACTTGTAGGAATAGAAATGTGCTATGAAAGTTTATCGTGTGTAATGCTAGTGTTGTCATTATTTATATAACTTTATTCTTATTTTATCCTAATTTTATATGTATTGTATTATGGTTATTTTTTACTCAATACAAATCATAGATTTCCTACTACTATATTTAAAGGTAGTTTTTTTTGTTTTTGGTTTTCTTTTTGGTTTTTTTGGAGGGTTTTTTTTTTTTTAAAGAAGTGGTAATTGTCAGCTGGAGTTGTAGCTCACTACTTGCCTAACTTGTGCAAGGGCCTGATTTTAATCATCAATACTACAAAGAAAGCAATAAGGACAATGGAAGAACCCCTAATGTGAAACAAAGCAAATACATATACATTGGTCTATCTCCCTGTTGTATTCCATTGGAAATAATTCATCATAGCATTGACATTCAACAGGAAATATAGAGCAGGGTCTTTGCATTTAGAAATAATGCTTTTTAATATATATAAACAAACACACACATATATTAATATATATAAATAGAGTTTATTTTCTTTAAAAGTATACCTCTAGTGCATTTTAGTGGTGGTCTAGCAAATTCAGAAATATATTTCATTTGTACTGTCATTTGCTAAAATGCTATAAGCATCATTTCATGTACTATAGTATTGTATTTCTCAAATTTGGAGGTACAAAAGACAAATTCATTTAATTTCCTGTTCCTGCTAGGTTTTTTCCCATAAAATTTATTTTGAATATCAATGTTAAAAATTGAAAAGTTTCTTAGTAGTGGTATTAGCTAATATTTTAATTATATATTCTTAGTTGGAAATATTGTAGACTTTCTTCAAAAACTTCATAGAATTATGAAAGTAGTAATAGACTATATTTTGTTCATTTTTCTTTTCCTATTAAAATTTTCAGGAACCTAAAACTAATCCTGATGACTTTTTCAAAGACGTAAACTCCTGCTGCCCACAGGAAGCAACAATGCAAGAACAAGATAATCCGTTCTTAAGAGGCGGGCCAGGCGTGTACAAGGTAGTGAAGACAGGCCCTTCAGGTCACAACATCAGAAGCTGCCCCAACCTTAGAGGTATCCCAATTGGAATGTTAGTTCTGGGAAACAAAGTCAAAGCAGTGGGAGAGGTATGGATTCTTGTGGCTTCATGACTTTTATGATACTCAGTTTAATGTAATATAATCAAGTATCATTTTCTTCCAGATTGTCATTTCCATCTCAGGTTCTTAAATGCTCATGTTGTTGACTTTTACTTGTGTTGGAAATACTAACATGATTTTATGTGCTTTTAAAAAATATTCTCATAATTATCTCATAAAAACATTATTTGTATTGCTTATATTAACAAATAAGTTGTATTGTACATATAAATGCTCCGTATTTGAATATGTCTTTTCATTATTATAAATGTACTGTTATGGGTTGTCAGCACTTAAAAGATTTTCTATGAATTGGAATGGAGATGTGACCTTCCAAAAGTTTTCATTTCTTTGTTCCCATTAACAGGTCTCACTGAAGTCCTGAGCAAATAAAATTATTCTTTAGACCACTGTGGCATTTGCCTCCGCAGATAAGCTTGAAGATGTAGTGTGTCATGCTATTTCTTAGGGTCAGGGTCATTTTCAAATTACACTGTAGGCACCAATAATCTAGTAATAATGAGTATGCTTTGTCAGGAGATTTTTAGGTCTAAAAGATGAACTTTGTGTTTTGGGCATACTTGAAATCATTCAGAGATGATCTTTGCGTTTTAAAGACAATATTTTAATTAAATGCTTAAATAAACAATATTTTACAGAAGTTTTTAATTCTGTCTTACCTCAGGCTGTGGTCTTAATTTCAGAAACTAATTTCATAGTAGAAATGTGCTGGAATCATTATGTTGTTCAGAATCACTTAAGCTTTTTATTGGTTTTCAGCCTGGATGCCCTGAAAGAATCAAGCCAATCAATCATGCTTTCTGTTATGTACCAGGTAACCAATTCTGAAGGTACATGGGTGCAGCTGGATAAGAACAGCATGGTAGAATTCTGTGAGAGTGATGAAGGAGAGGCATGGTCCTTAGCTAGAGACAGAGGCGGAAACCAATACCTACGGCATGAAGATGGCAAGTTGGCTTAAATTTGTGATTTATTTTGATTAAATTTTGACATACATATGTTTTATGTTTATTGAGTTACCTTTTCCTTGAGGTTTTTGAATGTTTATTTTTTAAGTAAAAGAAAATCTACATGTTTAAACATTTTACAGCTTGCAAAATTGACTTGTAAAATATATAAGTACTAAATGATTGTTCATGAAGGAGAAAATAACAAGAACACTGAGAACGTAGTTATCTTCGTTAATAATAGGAAAAACTTTCTTTTGTTCCACTAACATACATTTGTATGCCTCATTCTTCAGTGCAAGTCTGGGCCCGAATTTTTACTCCTACCACGAGCTGGAAGTCAGTTTTCATACCAATTGCAGTATTGTGTGGGGAAACCTCATTTAGCTGAACTTTCTCTAAAGAAAGGAACGTTGAATACATGCGTAGCATCTTTGTTGTTGTTAGAATTAGCTCTAATTCTCAACATTGATCTCACTAAGATTGCCCTTTTTGTCCCCGTTTATTCTGATGGTGACAAAACTATCTTTCAATGTCTCACCAAGGTGCTGTGTCTCTTGTAGACAGATAAAAGGCTGCTATACTTGCATTCCTAGGGTGTCATTACAAAATTCCATAAATGCAAGCTAATTTGTAAACACCACAGTTAGCATATCAAAGTAAGTAGACTTGTTGAAGACATGGATGGATGGATGGATGGATGGATGGATGGATGGATGGATGGATAGATGATAGATAGATAGATAGATAGATAGATAGATAGATAGATAGATAGATAGATAG
>CABHPR010126146.1:0-13274 GCA_902168415.1 Peromyscus melanophrys | reverse complement strand
TAGATAGATAGATAGATAGATAGATAGATAGATAGATAGATAGATAGGTGAGAGATGTAGATATCTTTATTCCTAGTTTAGTGTCCAATTTATTTTTAAAATGCCATTGTGTAAATTTTTTCTGATAAGATTTACTTACCCAGAAATATACTCAATAATATACCATGCCATAATAGCATAGATCCAGTTTTTAAATTTCCCTCTTTATTTAACAAAAATAAAATATGCTCTGAACTGTTAAGCTAATCTGATTGAGAACTAGACTTAGCTCAGCTCTACCTGTGGGGTCAGATTAAATTAAACCATAGTACTCTTTATTAGAATTTTCTCTGACATATGACTAGGGAATACCACATACAAAATTAACTTGATAGCTGTGACTTTTATTGTAGAACAAGTTCTTCTGGATCAGAATTCTCAAACGCCTCCTCCAAGCCCTTTCTCAGTACAAGCCTTTAATAAAGGGGCCACTTGCAGTGCCCAGGGATTTGATTATGGCCTCGGAAATAATAAAGGTAGGCATCTGAGTATGAGTCTTTTCATTAGGACTTCAGTAAGTTTTTGTTACTTTTTACTCATTTTTTTTCTTCCCACATATCCTCATTAAATTAAAATGTATGCATACAAAACTAACACTCAAAATGTTTAAAAGGTGTTCTTTTTCACAATATTGTTTTATGTCAATTTCAGCTTATGTTTACTGGAGTTTTTTTCATGTTGTTTTTGCTTTAAAGGCACTCGTTCTGAACTTGTATCTGAAAATCTGAATCACTAATGATATGACCTGTTCCTAGGAGAGTAATGTAAATGAGCAACAAAGAATTTTCTTAAACAGTCTATTAAAATTTTCTCTTAGTAACACTATATGTGGGCTTTATGAGTTATCTGTGGTTTTAAATCTCTAACCTGATTGTGTTAGTTGAATTGCAGTTATATGAAATAATGTATTTGAACATGGTATGCATAATGAACTAGAAAGCAGTAAAAGAGGAAAGGCTAAAGCATTTGATATAAAATGTGCACAGCTGTTTTATATGCATTAATGAACAGGTCAACATCATAGAGGATCTAAACAATTCTTCTGGGATAATTTGCTCCTGAAATTTATCCAAAATTGCCTTTTTGGGTAAATTCAGATACGTTCTTTCTAATGCACCTAATCCTTGAAAATACGCAATATTGTGAGAAGGTAGCAAGCCATTGGTGATGTGTAGGAGGGTGAATGTCGTCGACATGGAAGTAGTCTGCTTTTAAAGATTACTTGTCAGTTGTAGTGCCTTAGTCAGTAACTTCAGCATAGACAGGGGCAGGAGGCTAGCCTAGGCTAGGTCATTGATTTGAGGTCCGGCTAGGTTACATACATATCAAGACCCTCTCAAAAAAAAACCAAAAAAAAAAAAAAAACCCATTTTTAAAAAAAAAAATTTATATTTATTCATAGGGGTTTGTTTCTAGGAACACATACAATGTGAATTTACCTGAATTGCAGTTATTGAAAAATTAATAACGAAAAATGGAAAATTGTTTTGATGTATGAGAAATAATTAGTTTAAAATAAAGCTACTTCTATTATTAACCTCATTAATGTCCACACGCTTTCCTTTACTCTCTTCATTTAGTTACTCTCCCAGACAGATTTTCCCTGCTTGCATACTTCAGTCACTCTGATTTCTGTTAACTTAAGCTTGTTCTTCATATTACAGAGAAGTTTAGTTTGTTCTTGTTCCTTTTCTCTCTTATCGTCAACTCTTGAATGCAAACTTGTGTTTACTTGCTGCCACTGATCCTATGGAATAAAGTGTCCTAAAGCCATGTTTTATTAAATGTATGCTTTTACCCGGAAAGTATCTCTGTCACTCCACTGACTGCTGTCACTGTAAGTCAGTCTTTAAAATGGAATTCACTAAAGTATCAGAAAATAAAATTAATTTTTAAGAAATATAGACATTGCTGTAAGCATTTATTCAATGGAAATCAAAAGTACTTTTAAAGTGCTTTTGTAAGTATTGTTTAAAACTGCATGAATTAAGAACTTGTTATATTTATATTGAGAAAAAGCACTAAGAAAGTTAAATTTGATGAACTACATCTAATTACTGTATAGCTTAACAAATGTTCCCATTTTCTCTGGACTTCTATACTTCCCAAGAACAAGAAATTATTTACAAAATTATTTTTATTTATAACAACAATTTAAATAATTCTTTATAAACTTATAAAATATTTTCTGGAATCTAAAGTCTTTATTTAAAAGAAATCAGTACTTATATAACTTAAATACATAATGCCATATGAATCTGTGCCAGCTGGCAGCTCAGTTGAGATTTTTCACTTTTATTTAGTAAGTACAGCTGGAAATGCACTGTCAGTTTCTGCATTGACCTGTCTGAATATGAGGCTTCCCCCTTCAGCATCATGTAAAGTATTTAAAATGCATCTATTTTCACAAATACAGTTTTTCATCTAATTGCATTATTTTTGTCCTTAAGCTATTTTGTTAATATCCTACAAATTTAATTATAAGGAAAATATCAATCAAATTAGGTAATTCATTCATATTTTGTATTATAGGAGTTACAAAATTATCTCTTTAAGCAAAGTAATTCCTGCTCTTACAAAAATACAGTTTCCTTAGCAGTAATCATTTTAAATTAAAGTATTGATTTATAACTATGATGCAGTTGTATTGCTGAGTGGAAAGTGTCCTTTGTCACTTAGGCAGGGTGGCATTAGTTCTTATTGAGCACCATTGAATAAATACCTTTTACCATACCTAGGATCTTCATTTCTTTGCTCCCCACCAACACAATGTTGAATGAACTTACATATGTCCCTCACAGATCTTTTATTCTGTCATAAATAATGAGGAAAGTTATATATGAATTTTAAGTGGATTTGTTTCTGTGGACTACTATATAAGACTGATGGAGTATGTCCATTGATAATCTCAAAATTAACCAGCATGTAGAATCAGATCCCTGATTTGAGGACAGTGATCACCACCTTCCCCTTTTCTGAATTGGCATAGCTTTCTTTACTGTTTAATTTGCCTGACTGTCATAAAGCACCATTGACTTTGCCATTTGGGATGTTAATAAGTAACAAGTTGTAGTGTTGACTGTTTTGCCCACTGCAGGTGATCAACTGAGTGCCATATTGAATTCCATTCAGTCACGGCCCAATCTCCCAGCTCCTTCCATCTTTGATCAAGCTGCAAAAGCTCCCTCTTCCCTAGTCCACAGCCCATTTGTGTTCGGACAGCCCCTCTCCTTCCAGCAGCCTCAGCTTCAGAGTAAGTCTGTCAGCCGCACTGGCCTCGTCAAGCATTTCTGAAGCTTTTTTCTGAGTTATTGATCAGTCTGTTAGTTATGAACTCTCCTGACTGGTTTTATTTAATTAGATGTTATCCCTCCCATATTTTTGAAATATTTAAACTGTCCAGAGCTAAGATGTTCTGCAGCTAAGACATTTATTTTCAATTAAATATTTTTAAATTACAGAGTTATTAAATCTGACCATTGTTCTTTCTATTCTAATTCTAGCAAATTCATACTCTAAAACATGTTAAGACATTTTTTATTTCACGTTTTGTTTTTTTAATGTGCATGGCTTTGGTAAGCATTAATTGTAGTGATGACTTTCATTGAATTTTTGTTATTTGGTACATGCCCAGAAAGAATAAACCTATTTCACTGTGGCAGTTGGGTAGAAAAAGGAGGTGCATGTCTGTTTCTTCTCCATGAACTTGATGTCCATGAACTGTGTAACAAGTTGGATTTCCAATTTTTCTTTGTCGTTTGCTCACCTCTTTTGTATTTTGTTCCTCATCCATTAGATTGATCAGTTGATTTTAGTTTCACTGTCTAGGATTACGCTAGCCCTTTACCTATAATAATAGCCTATATTGGTTTAGAGGATCAGTTCACATAAATTACACTTAACTGAGTTTTCATTGCTCTTAAAAGCTTCCTGAGGCTTCTCACATGAATAAGCTGCTCTGTGTCAACAGTGGGTTCTTTTGACATTCCAGTGCTCTTGATGTCCAGATAAACACACTGACTAAGATAGTGTATGGAAGCCTCGCATCCTAGCCCTTTTGCTTCCTTGTTTTGCTTGTTTGCCTGGAATTCAACTCTGAATATTTCCTCTGCCTCAATTTATGGACCCACTATATGGTTTTAAAAGCATGACCTCTTCGCTTACAGTACATTCACATTTAAGCCTAAACTACTATTTTACAATGAGACTTTGGTAACTGTTGTTAGAGTTACTTAAGAGAATGCTGGAGATTCTAGGTAACAAGTTATATTGTTATAGTATTATTGACATGAGTTAACGAATATGCAAGAATATAAACCATGAAGTTTATATTATGTGTAACGGGCATGTTTAATACAGGTATTTTGTACATGTAATTGCTGTCACTCTCTACCTTATTGACATGTCTATTCCCATGTATCTCTTAAGGCTCTCAAGGAAACAGACTAGTGTAGATTCCCTTTCTCCATCTGTGAGAAGCAGTATTTCAGAAGAATGAAGAAAAAGGGAAGACCTAGTCTTGACTTGTTAATTTTATGAAGCAACAGATGTTTGAGAATTAGATATGCTCCAGTAGCAGGATATTCTAAAAGGGAAAAGGGAGACAAACAAGAGTCAGACCAAAAATTCTTATTAAACAAATTCAAATTCATTCAAATTTGATTTTAATAGGATGAATTTGCCTAATAATGATACCATTTGTTGGACGAGGGTTGGGTTTATCTTGATGATAGAGCACTTGCCTTTTATATGTTAGGACCCCGAGTCTCCCCAATGATATAGAAAGATCACAATAAATTTGATTTGTCTAGCTGTATTATAGTTCCAAATGTTTTTATGTCACTATATTTTCACTACATGTATGTTAGTAGTACCACCAGTTCCTTTCCCTCCGCCTTGCAGTGTATCCATGGCCTGGGTAGATCTTATGACCTGTTCTGAATCATGACTTTGCTTTACCCCACCAGTGGGAGGTTCTTAGATCATTTTCAAATCCTCACAGTCTCAACAGGGTGTCCCTGAACTCTTGATTTCCAAATTACAGAAAACATAAGTCTCTTTATCATAACATTAAGGAAATATGGTTCTGAAATATAGTCTTAATGTTTTGAAAACAGGGCTGGAGAGATGACTCAGTGGTTAAGGGCACTGGATGCCCTTCCAGAGGTCCTGAGTTCAATTCCCAGCATCCACATGGTGGCTCACAACCATCTGTAATGGGTTCTGATGCCCTCTTCTGTCTGATACCCTCCTCCATCATGCAGACATACATGCAAATAGAACACTCATATACATAAAATACATAAATAAATCTTTAAAAATAATTTGAAAACAATTTATTCCTATTTTTTCTTACGTTAGGAAAGTCAGAGTAACAGGTATTCATCCCACCAGTATTTTATCTTGTTATACACTTCCTTGTTCTCACTACCAAATGAGGATTGTCTTATGGTTTTATGCTAATAAAGTAAAACGTTATATGTCAATGCTCATATTCACTAATGTTGCCTGTACTGACAGCAGCACTATGTAGTAAACATCATATTTCAGCATGTTAATGCATTCTTATATCAAATCATACCTTCTCCATTTCACAAGTAAAACAAGTAGAGAGTTTATAAAGGATTTTCCCTAGAAGATTGCATAATACAATGGTGGTGCCAGCATTGAGCATCAGTTTCTACTGATGACAAATGCCATGCTTTATCTTCAGCCTTGTCTTCATAAGTAGTACACAGTCTATTCTTTAATGAACATTTTTTTTGAAGTTCTGTTTACAGATAGTTCCAACATTTAGAGTATTAGCTTTGGTCAGATTGATTCCTTTTTATAATTTTACTTTTAAGGATTGCATTAGTATAAAAGGAAAAACAGATTTCCTAACTATTGTAACTCAGGTCTTCGGTTAACTACACAAAATCAATAGACAAATAAACCGCCCACAGTTTAACTTGAGTATTTCCCTTTACTTTATTTTCAGTACTTTCGTGGATTTTTGTTGTTACTGTTAGTGTTTTGCCTGAAGCACAGTTTTTCCACTCCCTTTAGAATTTAAAATAATATGTTAAGTTAATTTTAACCCTGCTACGAGGACTAGCCTTCAGCAGCTCAGGGATTGATGAAGGCTAACTAATCAGTCACTTAACTTGATTTTCTATCTGAGGGAGTAAAACATAACTCTCTGGGACCAGTGAGGGGGCTAAATGTAACTTTCTGAGGCCTCGGGGAAAAAAAGGAAAACACACACACACACACACACACACACACACACACACACACACACACGGACTAAAGGGTAAACCGTGTGACTCAGTGGGCCACAGTACAGCTTCCAGGACAAGATTCTTCTTTTGGTTTGGTTTGGTTTTTGTCCAGGACAAGATTCTTCTTCTGGTTTGGTTTGGTTTGGTTTTTGTTTTTTCTTTTAAATTTAGTTTTGATTTGTGGAGGAGATTGCAAGGGTAGCAGGCAGATGCGAGGAGAAGGGGAGATAAGTGGGATCGAAATGCATGACATGAATCAATAAAAGTTTTTTTAAAAAGTATTTTAAATAGAATGCTATTACTCTTCTAAAATTATTGTTCTACAAGGAAAAAAGAAAGGATTTCCCTTGTGTGTTTATACCTGTGTAGGAATGTGAGAAAAATAGGTGAGTTTAGGATTTTTCTTTTTTTTTTTTTAACTTTTATTCTTCTCTCATACATTACAACTTGACCACAGTTTCTTTACTATTCTGCAGTCAGACTTCAAAATGATGGAAAAATAATAAGTGCTTTAGGAATGTGATTCCAGTAGGATAAACTTAAAAAGGACATCTGTGAATAAGAATATTCCGTTCCTAAAATAATAATTGCTTTTTTATTTTTTGAGGCAGGGTCTCACTGTGTAGTCCTGGCTAGCCTGGGACTCACTTTGTAGACCAGGCTGGCCTTGAACTCAGAGATCTGCCTGCCTATGCCTCCTGAGTGCTGGGTTGAAAGGCGTGTGCCACTATGCCTAGCAATAATTACCTTAAAAGCTTATTCCATATATTTATTCTTTTAATTTTTAAGTGTTGTTTTTGCCCCATAACTTCCCAAAAGTGTTTTAGACAGTCATGGAGAATTTATTGGCTAAGGAATTCACACTTCTCTTATAAATAATAATTTACAATCAGTGTGTTTCCTGCTATCTTGTAATAACATATGCCACAATTTACTCAGACTCCCCCTTCTTTGTCTCTTTTCCTCCCCCATCTGCATAAGAATGCAATAGTTCCTCTACTTTATCAGTATTTAGCATCCCTACTTTGCTGCAGCAAGATAATTCCTGCCTTTTCCTCTCATTCTCTGTGTGCTACACTTTAAAAGTGTCTTATTCTAAAAGACTTTTGCTTGTGATTCCCATTTAACTGTTTTGAATGTGCTGGTCACTGACTCCTTGGGATATTACTCCTGGAGTCAGGGCATGGGCATGGTTAATGCTAATCACCTATGATCGTAATGTATGACTTCTCTGGTATATGATTTCTATTTTCGCCTTATAACAAGCAGTTTGTTGAAAGAGAAATTTTTATTCTGAGAATGCCTCCAGATCTCTTATATTTCAGAATGTTGCTTAAAGAACAACATGGCTCTTCTTAGAACATTTTGAAGTTATTCTGAGATCTAGGATACATGCCATCAAACACTACTCATAAGTTTTCCATCTATTACAAGCAATAAATCTTTTTCCTTTATGTTATTGGCATTTAATGTATAATCAGTAATGTGCTATGAAAAGTTACTTATAGAAATGTTATATTGGGAGGATTATCAACTTTTTATATTTTCTTCCATCTTGACACACTCCAATCATGTGGAGCAATATCATACTTTAGTAGAAATTGTATTTCTAGTTTATGCTTACATTGGAATTTGTCCTTTTGTTCTTCTAAAATTCTTTTAGTATACTAATGCTTATGTAAATAAATTTTAATTCTTATCCCATGTCTTAGTCTCCTCTTCTATTCACATAATTCCATATTTCTCCCAGTATATTTGCCACAAAGAAACAACTGGCTATTTTGATATACTGTCATTCCATACAGCTGACATACTAGGATTGTATAATAATGATCACTGCCAATGTTTGTTAAATCGTCCGAAACATTGATAAAAGTGAGAATAATCATTACACTTAATTGTATCTTTTGTTTTCCTTTTTTTCAATGATGAGGACCAAACCCGTGCTGGACATGCTGGACAAAAGCTTTACCACTGAGCTGCATCCCCAGCCTAGTTATATGTACTCTTGAATCTGCATGATGTTCAGTTACATCTTTGGCCAGAGCCAAGTTTTGACTTATTCTCTCTACAAGAGTCAGTGAGCTTATTCTTAATGTTTTTAAAATGAATAACTGAAAGGGAGTGATTGGTGGAATTATGACCTTGCCATTTGCTGCTTGTTGTAGGAGACTGTGATGTCAGCACTGTCCAAAGTTCTCTTCACAAAATAGAAACATGCAGTCACGAGGAGTTAAATTGAGTGAAGAAACTCAGCGACAGTTATTGACACATTTATTATTACTGTGAAGACTTTATAGAATTAGAAGATTCCTTCCCTACATCTTAAAAGTAACTGTGCATACATGAATATAATAAGCTGCCAGGCCAACACCAAAATTTGAGCGTTATTGTAAAATCATTTTTAAAACATTTTAAAGTTTGTTTAAATTCCTCTTCCAGCATTATGTCTATTAATTTTAATGAGACAAAAAATTATGCCACCAAAAGCCTCAGAATTGAGAGCTAGACAACATGGAAAGCAAAAGCATTATAGGGCCAACAATTTATCTCTTGCTACCTGTAGCATCCGATGGACTATTCCTTGAAAGCCTATCACTATCATTTCTTCCTCTCTTGGCTTTGCTAATACTAACGTATGTAGTGTAATTAGATAACGGACCCTCCTGAACTGCTCATTCAGTGTAATAATTCCCATCATATTGTCCTTCCTAATATTTTTCAGTTCTCTTAGTAGTGCCTAAAAAGAACCTAAAAATATCACTCATAATGTCACAGCTTGATTATAGCACATAATAGGAAATTTAAAAATTGAGTGCAAAAATTAATAATACATTTATCCTTTTCTAAAATAAGTGCTCAACTTGATTTTTACTTCATATGCATATGGCATTGTTGAGCTATTACACTTACAGGATTTTCTATCAGAATCCGTGAAGAGTTATTATGTTATCATAGTTCTCTAATGGATTACTTGTTTCTGATAGTGAAATAATAGTTGATGACATTTTTAAGTTTTGAGAACCTGCAGTTTTGTATACCTGCCACAAGAGGGCAACAGATGTCTTGATTCTTTGAGTTTATAGTCTCAGCAATGACCCAGGAGCCATACCTTCATAGTAAAACCACAAGTTTTTAGAATGCTTTACTTATTAAAATATGAAAGGTTTACTGTTTGCTTATCCTTAGTACCCAATAATAGCTTTAAAG
Organism: Peromyscus melanophrys; assembly: GCA_902168415.1. NCBI lineage: Eukaryota > Metazoa > Chordata > Mammalia > Rodentia > Cricetidae > Peromyscus > Peromyscus melanophrys. Next base: position 3,762 of record CABHPR010126146.1, on the reverse strand, counting down.
TTCAGTTTTTGTGACAAATAACGTAATCAGGAAACTTGAACTTGATACTTGAGATTAAAAGAAAAGAAAATGAAAGTACTAATGACATTAGTTTAAAAAAAAAGTGTTGTTTTAGGGTAAATTTTATATTAAAGAGAATGTGGTACTTAGGATTGAAAATGAAGAACTAGTGACCCCACAGAGCCATGATGTTTGAGGGGTACTTTTACATGGAACAGATAGCATTAGCTTCAGGTGGGCACTGGAGAAATTCCTGATTTTTTCTCATTGATTTATTGTTATTGCTATTGTCTCTAGTTAAGGATTTGATGTCCAAAAAGGAAATAATATTGTAGAAATGAATCAAATAATTGGTTGTTTCACCCATAGAGTTGAATTTTTTTAAGTACTTATTTAATCCTCATAAAGTGTTGTGTTTTTGTTTTTTCATTACCTTTTCTTTTGTGGACAGAATCAATATCCCTCAGTCACAGGTTCAGTTCTTTAGTTGTTTAACAGTATTCTTTAGACTCTGAGAAAATCTCCTTCTTCTTTATTCTGAATGACACATGGCAGTACAGCCTGGAAGATATCAAAGGCTGAAATGACTTTAAGAAAGTGGGGTTTTGTTTGTTTGTTTGTTTTTGTTGTTGTTATTGTTGTTGGGTTTTGTGTGTGTGTGTGTGTGTGTGTGTGTGTGTGTGTGTGTGTGGTTTTTTTGTTTTTTTTGAGACAGGGTTTCTCCATGTAGTTTTGGTGCCTGTCCTGGATCTCGCGCTGTAGACCAGGCTGGCCTCGAACTCACAGAGATCCACCTGGCTCTGTAGGAGTTTGTCTTACAAGGGAGGTCTGGTTAGTATGGTATTCTTTGGAGTTCTCACCCCAGCCCCTTTTTCCTGATAAGGCTGGTTCCTACTGGCTGTAGCAAGCCTGCCTAGGAGACAGCATTGACCGGCTGACAGATTGATCCCATTCAGCAGCTGTCACTTCCTAGTCTGTCTCTTTGTTGTTCATTCCTTTGAATGCTGGGGTTGAACCAAGGGCCTTGGGGCTTCTAGATGGGCTCTCTACCACTGAGCCATTTTCTGCCCTGTGGCTTATCTCTTGAAGAAGAGAAAAACATAAAAATTTCACCCTCCTGACATGACATTCTCAACAGTGGTTACAAAGTCTGCAGCATGAGATTTAAACACACAAGAATCTTTTTGCGTTACCTTCTGATTTCATAGATAAAGTGAAGTTTTAACTTAGTTTATGATGGCTTTATTACACTGTCTCTGTAGAGTCTTCTATTCTTATTGAACAGCCCCGGTCCTTTGCACTCCTCCTAGAAGCGTATTCGTCCACCTGTTGAATATGTTCTCTCATTGACTACTCACTTCCAGTCTTCTTCCTATATCCTTTCCAAAAGTGTCCGAGGCTTTGCACCTGGGGGTCCAGCTCCTAGGTGGTCTTATCCAGTGCTGGACTGTTATCAACATTATATGCTAAGGACTCCCAATTTTCATGTTTCAGCTTTTACACAGTACAAGTGCTGTAAGAGTGAGGACTTTTTTTTTTCATCATTCTTTTTTCAGTGCCTAGAATAGTCGCTGATATATAACACTCAGTATCTTTCATTGAGGTTTTTTTAAAGTTGTAAGTCATGCATTTTGAAAATCAGCTATAAGAACAAATCAGTCAAAAATACCACTCATACTGTCCGAAAAGTATAGGTTATGTGTAAGTTATTTTATTTGGGTGGGCATGTGTGTATATGTATGTTGTTTATATGTGCACATATGTGTACAAATGCACGTGCACAGCCTATTGAAGAGGCCAGAAGTCTTCACTGGGTGTTGTCTTCTATGGTTCTCTACCTTCTTTTGTTTAAGACAGAGTCACTGAACATGTGGCTCAGCGTTTCCTCTAGGTCAGCTAGTCAGTGAAACCCCAGGATCTTCCTGTCTCCATCTTCTCAGTTGCTACATCCAGCTTTTATGTTGGTGCTGGGGGTTCAAACTCCGGGCCTCATGCCTACATAACAAGCACTTTACCCACGGGACCATTTCCCTAGACCCTCTAGATCTTTATTTTCAATGTTTTTAAAAATTATCTTATTACTAAAGTTTATTTCAAAGCTACTGATTAATTTGGATTGGTTGAAATGTAATGTTGGAGTGGATGTGAAAATTCAGATTTTTTTTAGATTACTTTGCTTTAAAGTCTATATTATTTAATATTGCATACATATTCATTTTTTTGCATGAAAAAAATCAGTAAAATGTCTAATATTTCCCAAAGCGTTTTAAATGTGCTTTTTTGTGTTGTGAGATTTCTTGCCAATAATTTTTAATATCTTAGATAAAAGATCTATAAAACAAGCACTAAATACTAGGGTTAGCCCTAAAAAAGTAGACAAATGCAGATGTCAACATGGGGTTGTTCTGAGATACATGTTTGGGAAACTATAGTAATGAATCCATTCAGAAAACTAGGAGGCAGCAGTTAAACTACAAATAATAGTTCTTTCTCTACCACCATTATTTCTATGTCTACACCCTTATTTTCAGGTAAACAAGCACAGAAATTTCAGAAACTAAAGAAACACTGGTCTAAGGAGGAATGCTCAAATTTGATCTATCAGATCTATAAGCCTTACTAATAGCACATTTGGACATGCTTACACATACAGTTCATCTAAAGACATTAATTTGACCTTTGTTTTAAATCTTAACTTTATATAAACCTTTTGGAAAACTTAGAACAGTTTTAAGTAAGTGTATAATTGCAGACCATTTGAAATGCTTTGTTTTTGCTTGTGTTCTCTGTAAGCTTTTTTTCCATTGAATCTGTGCTGCTTCTTTGCCAATGTTTTCCACCGTAGAATCTCCATCTCGCAACCTTGCTTCTCGTGAGCGCATTTACAAAAATTTTGGTGTAGCTGGGCCTGCCTCTGCTCTCTCATCTCTGTCTCACAAACTGAAGGGTGGGTATACATGCATCTGTGAATGGGCCATTCTTAGTGACCGGAGGATGAGCCTAGAAAGTTTCATTTCACCTCAGTCATTTTCATCCCATTCCATTTTTTAAAGTAAGGTTTATCATTTTATTTAGAATTGTATGTGTTTGAAGTCATTTATGATGTACCTATTCATATTATATTATAAATTATCCTGTTATGCATGTTTATCACAATTGGGATTACAGATATCATTCTTGTTAGTCTTTAAAGCCTTTGTAAGGTCTTCTAAAATAGGAAATTGAAAAGAATTGCCACAAGATGATATGTGTGAACCATAAAGCACATGGATAAATGCAGTATCATATATACAGACTTGATCTCAAACTTGTATTACTATATGTAGCCTGAATACATTGTACCATTCTAGTTTTTATAGAAATATTTTGAAAATTAAGTTAAAAGCTTTTTTAAATTTGATTATTAACAAGTAATATACAGGCACATGTGTGCATATACACTACCACCTATCCTTTATGAATTTTTCTTACAGTATTTTTATAGTGACTTCCTTTTAATATTTTAAATTTAGAAGTGTTACATGATTAATAGACACATCTTCAAAATATTTTAAATATGCATTTAATTTTTTAGAGTACTACAAATGCTTACTCAATATATTTTTACCATAAAGTAATCTTTAATTAAAGGTAAGGCCACTTGCTGCCAAGTGTGGCAGCCTGTGTTCCATTCAGGAACCCACATGATGGAAAGAGAGAACCAACTCCTACAAATTGTCTTCACACACACACACACACACACACACACACACACACACACAC
>CABHPR010126144.1:14843-40347 GCA_902168415.1 Peromyscus melanophrys | reverse complement strand
AGAAAGAAAGAAAGAAAGAAAGAAAGAAAGAAAGAAAGAAAGAAAGAAAGAAAGAGAGGAAGGAAGAAAGAGAGGAAGGAAGAAAGAAAGAAAAGAAACATATGAACTGCGGACCAATAGCTGTGGAGCCCCCGTGGTACTGGACTAGGCTCTTTGGATAGGTGAGACAGTTGTTTAGCTTGAACTAGTTGGGGGGCCCCCAGGCAGTGGGATCGGGACCCCCATCCCTGGTGCATGAGCTGGCTTTTTGGAGCCCAGTGCCTATGGTGGGACACCTTGCACAGGTTTGGTGCAGGGGGGAGGGGCTTGGACCTGCCTCAACTGAATGTACCAGGCTCTGCTGACTCCCCATGAGAGGCCTTGCCTTGGAGGAGGTGGGAATGGGGCAGGGTTTGGGGGGGGAAAGCTGGGGGTGGGAGGAGGGAGGAGAGAGGAAAGGAGGATCTTTGGTTGGTATGTAAAATGAATAGAAAATTTCTTAATAATAAAAAGTTTTAAAAAAGATTTTTAATTCAAAAAAAGAAAAAAGAAATGGAATTGATAGATTAATACCTATGGGGTTGGCTTTAGAGTGGCTTCTTACAGGCGGCAGTCTGACTAGTCCAACAATGACTGTCTCCCCATGGGAAGTCCAAGAACATAGTACTTGTTTCATCCAAAAGGCTGGATGTCTCAGCTGGCCTTCAGTATGTGTCAGAATCCTGAAGAAGCAGGCTCTAATACCAGTGAAGGTCTGAACTTGCCAGTCAGAGGGAGGGCAAGCAGGTGAACAGCAAAAGCTTCCTTCTTCCATATTCTTTTCAGATTGCCAGAAGATGTGGCCAGATTTAGGGTGGGTCTTGTGACCTCAAATGACCTGCATTTAAGGTGGATCTTTCCCTTTAAATCTCTCAGTGTGACAAGAGGTGCTTAGGCTTTAATTCCAAACTTAGTCAAATCAACAACCAAAAATAGCCCTCCCAAGTGCTAAGTGCTCTTAACTGTTGAGCCATTTCTCTGGCCTCTCACCCTTGGACTCTTGAGGTCAAATGCAGACACATTTGGGCTACACACAAGGCTCTCTCACCTCAGTAGCCCTATTGTGGCGCTTGTCTTAGAGCAAATCTCTGTGATCCAATACTGTTCTCCTCCTTCTCACTCTCTCTAGGCAGCACCCATCTGTTGTATCCTTGCTACACTTTAAGTACAAGCATATTGCTGTGCCTTGTCCATATGACTAAGGATGTCACTCTCCTTGAGCCTGTGGCTGGGAGATGATGCCACCCACCTGCCTTGTAAAATGCTAGATCCATTTCACCCCCATTCCAGCTCTGATCTGCTAGCCAAGACAAGTTTACTCTGTGATACAAATGCAGACTACACAGAGGCCAGTGGAGCATCATGGTTTTGTTCTTCTGAAAACCCTGGCCTTTTTTTTTTGTGATAGTTGCACTTGAGGTCTTTTTGTGACAATTTCCTTGAGACGAAAATGCTTTCGCACAAATCCTGTTGGAAACTTCAGAATCTCTGTGGAACGGATTTGGTAGAAACCTGCCATATTCAAATTAGATTTTATGTTGAACAACATTGTCACCAATATCGAGGGCAGTCAACACATAAACACAAAATTCTTATGAGATACAAAGCAATGCTCACTGCAGAAACAAAGCTCTTATATGGAATTGTGTAGTTGGATTGCTTCAGTTTTCCCCCACGGTCTAATTGATTGTTCATTGGGCTCACTCAGCCAAAAGTAGAGAGAAACTTTGTATAGACATCATTAGTTTTTCTCCATTTAGAGATTAATCATGAAGAGCTCTGGCTCTTTAATTCTGTAATTTGTATATTTAATGGGCTGCTGCAGAATCTATGACAGTAATTAGCATAGCCTGAAAACTCATTAATACGCAACAACATGATTAATGCAACATTAATGCAAACATGACTGAAGTTATTTGGGTTATGTAGTAAGAAGATTAAAGCTAAAATGTCCTGTTTGTTTTACCAGTGGTGAGTATTACAGGGAGAAAAAAAAAAGAAAATAAAAACAGGTATCAAATTAGAAAGGGAAAAAATGAGTAAAAATATGAATCAAGGTGAGTTTCTTTTTCATTTAACTGTAAAGTTAAGGACATAATATCATTTTTACTTGTGTGTTTATTCACCCATGCCTTTATTATTATTAAAGGTGAGTTTGCACTCAACCTTTTAGCTAAATCTAGTTAACCTTTTAGCAACTTTAAATAATATTTTTCTAACATTAAAAACACCTTTTAATTATAGTAATCTTTGACCAATCCACAACACAATCCTGTTTTGAAAATAATGCATATTATTGGCTGTGCCATATGTGTGAAGAATTTGTTCCTAATTATACAAAAGTTATTTATTATATTCATCTCTCACGATATTTACCTTTGAAGTTAATATTTATATGTTTTATATAACATTATCATCAGATTCACACATATTAGTAAAATTATCCAATGTCAACTGAGAAAAATGTAATATGCAGCCATGCTTTGGAAGGTTGAACACAAAAGATTGTCTTGTTGGATCTTCACCTGCATATTAAGGTATACTAAAGTCCTTTCCTCCTTATTTAGTATATTAAAACTATCTCCAATTCCAAAGGACATAATTCTCATTCTTAGAGTCAAGTGTCAAATCATTTCTAATCTCTGAATCTAAATTTCCATTTTCAGGTCTAAAATATATGAAAGAGTGAAATATTATTTGTGTTTTTATGTCTTGTTTTTCAATTCTAAATCTACATTGGGAGAATATTCATGACTTTTTCCTTAAAAAATATGAAGTGAGCCAACATCAGGTACTAGTTCCTGGTAAGCCTCAAGGAAGAAAGTTAAATCCATCCTGGTGTTCATACTTGGTAATGATCTTCCAACTGAGAATAAAAGAAAAAACAAAACAAAACTCTTTTCAATAGACGCCAAGCTGAGCACCATGGAACGAAGTGTGTAGGCACCATCTGCTACCGACAGAGGGAGCTGTTAGTGGCTTGGGGCGGGACTGTAGGACAGTGGCTCCCCTGAGGTCCTATTTTTAAGAGCCTCCATTAATGAATTGAAATGACAAAGTTGCTCACATTTACTTAAGAAGGTATTTTATCAGAACGCCTGTAAGATCATTAAAAATTCTGCATGTAGACTATTTCACTTAAGCCAGGTGCTACTTTCATCATATGTGGAGTTTAAATGTAGTAGAAATTTAAAGCTACATATTTAGAATCCGCGTTGCTTTGGAAAACTGGTCTTTGGAATCTGCAGAATAGCCAACTGATACTTTAAAGCTAAACAACTATATTTTTCATAAATGTACCAGCTTTTAACTTATATTTTTAAAGGGAATGTATTATTTTAAAGCTAAACAACTATATTTTTCATAAATGTACCAGCTTTTAACTTATATTTTAAAGGGAATGTATAGAAACACAGATTAAAATGCACCATTGAGTAAAGTCATTTGCTGCTGATGTTGTATCTACCATTGTGGTTTTAGTTTACTGGAGGCCAATTTAAAGAGACCTTGAATGAATAGTTATCAAATGAATAGCTCCATAGTAATTCCTGGATTATTTAGTGGTGGAATTCTTAGAGCTGCTCCCATGAATAGGCTTTCTTCAGATAATTCATGTGAGAGCATCCTAGCTTGTGGAATGGAATGATCTATTTGCCACACAGTATCTCACACTGTCCTTTATTTCTATGCATGGATGAAATGAGAAATGAGAATCCTTTCTGGAATATGATCAAATTGCTTACAGAGTGGCTGAAAGGGTAAACCGGGTCATGTATTACTAATGGGTGGAATCATAACAAGAGGGTTTTCCCGGGACTGGGGACATAGGTCAAATGGTGAAAGCATTTGCTCCACAGTTAAAAGTTCAAATCTCCAGCACCCAGCTAAAAAGCTGGATGTGTCTGAGTATGTTCTTTCAGCCTCAGTGCTGAGGGGAGAAGGTAGACTGGTCGGTGGACTTGCTGGCTGCTAGCCTAGCTCTAAATTCAGTGAGAGACCCTGTCTTAGGCCAATAAGGTAGAACAGGTTGCCCGAAGTCCTCATTTGCCTCTGCACCATGCACAAACATAGGCATCTTCAGTCTCACATATAAACACACACACACCACCACCACCACCACCACCACCACCACCACCACCACCACCATTACCACGACCACCCATCCACCCACCCACCCACCACCACACCAAACACACACACCATCACCATCACCACCCACCCACCCATCGCCACCACTACCACCACCACCACGACCACCACCACCACCACCACCACCACCACCACCACCACCACCACCACCATAAACACTCCACAGGCACACTACTATCATCATCACTACCACCCATAACCGTCATCACCACCACTACCCCCAAACACACAAAAACATCGCCATTACCATCACCATCACCACCCACCCACCCACCAACTACCACCACCACCACCACCACCATCACCACTACTCACTAAAATAATAATAAATAAATAAATAAATAAATAAATAAATAAATAAATAAATAAATAAATAAAACTAGTAAGATGGGCTTCCCAGTAGAGTTTGGAGATCATCAATTTATTTTGGTCTGGGTCATAGAAAAATGAGAATAAAGATGATACTTAAAATTTATCTTTCAAAAATCAAAACAGATACCAACTCTAAATTCTAAGCTTTTGGAGGAGGGTCTGGAAGTACCTGACCCTCCACTTGCCTAGTAGCATCATTAATGATAAGAACTGTCTAGAGGAGACACTTTCTGGGGATTCCTAGAATAAAATAAAGTTTTATTGCAATTTCATATGGACCTGAGGGTTCTTGTGAAAAAGGACTCTGTGCTCATGGGAACTGACCTATAGAGCTGCAGTTGCTCAGTGCTAGTACTCCAACATCCCGGATAGCTCTTGGAGGGAGACCCCTGTCATTCTTGGAGTTGGGCAGGAATTTAAGGCTGTTTAAAGGCTGTGCTTTGTGTACAGTATGAATGTAGAGCTACGATATAGACTTTTGAGAGACACTGAACATATATGCAACCAACAGAGATACGTAGTATTTACAGCAACCACAAAGCCATAAGGAACGTCACACATGAAATCATGTGATCAACTAAGTTTGAGAAAATTTCTTCCTGGTGCCATTCGAGGGAATTGGTATTGCATTGCTAGAGGAGGTGATGAGGTACAGAAAAGTCAAATGCTTTGCTTCAAATCACATGAAAATTCAATGCACAAATTAACATTTGAACATTTAAACTAAAAGTTACATGTGTGTATCATGTTTGTGGGGGGTGTATACACCTGTGCCTGTGTGTGTAGATGCCCCCATTCCCATTTCTAGACAGTCTCTCCCTGAACATGGATCTTTCTGTTTCAGCTAGAATGACTAGCCAGCAAGCCCCTTGGATGAGTCAGTCTCTGATCATTCTCCCCAGCTCTGGAGTTACACCCATGCACTACCACACCTGGCTCTTATGTGGATGCTGGGGATCCAACTTACGTCCCCAATCATGGGCCACGCGCGTCTGACTGGTTAAGTCATCTGTCTCTCTTAGCCCTCTAGCACTGGGGGAGATCAATCCATTTTTCTAAAATATTCCTTCTCCCTGGGGAGGACACTTGTAGCAGAACACTCAAGCTTTACCAATCCCTGGTTACTCACTCGGCAGAGAACAGCAAAGACAAGGGTGGACTCTAGGCAGCAAGTAAACAACTTACCCTAGCCTTACCACTGATGAGCATGGTCCAGTGGGCTGAGTGGGAGGGTCATGCTCCTAGTTATTGCATGGGTAGTAGCCAGATTCTGTGTACCAGCAGGGGCAGCTTCCCATCCTCTAGTTAGACAGAGGATGCATGATAAAATGATTTCAGCACACATAAGTGGCCATGTTGAACTGTAGTAAACCCTTGCTATCTTCACGTTTCATTTCTTTGTTTGAACACTACTTTTTATTTTTTATTGTACCTGAACTTCAACTTCTTCGTCTATATCCATCTACACTGAAAGTCAGGATTCTTCCACACTGTGTCACTAACATGCCCACCGCCTTGCCTTCAATGTGGTGTTCCAGTCTGAAGAGGTTCTGTGTTCACAGGGAGCTGACAGTGCATCAGAGAGGGAATGAGTGTGCATCTTAATTCCATTTCTGGGATCTTAGCTCCAAAGGAGTCCAAAGTGCTGCTTGAGGTCCAGTCACATGGCTGCAGAGGGGGCTTTGACAAAAAGCTTCTAAGGGTGATTTCTTCATGCTGTTTGATGTCAACACATGTTTTTCATTTTTGGATTGCCATAAAAGCTACTGAAATCATTCCAAAGACAAGGTCCCTCAGCAATTGCACTAAAGCTGCAAGTCAGTGGAATTTGATTAATTTTTAACAGTGCTTGCTTTATAAGATGAAATATGGGGCATTTCTCTATTTTTAATATATTTAGTATTTTGGCAAGTAATTCTTGAACTCTTGCTTATTTGGTATGAATCCATATAAATTTAAATCTATGAAATACATCTTTATTTCTGCATAATTTTATGTACATATGTGTACATAGACCTTCACCGAGCTAGAAAACAATAATAGATCTGATAAACTTTATAGAACTATGTCAGAAAGTTTTTGACTTTTTACAAACAGAAAAAAATCCCATCTTAAAGATGTTTTTGTAGCTTAAATTTTTCCAAGTTTAAATACTTCTTTTGCTAGAGTCACTCATTAAAATATTAATAATAAACAACGAAAGGCAGATACTTTAAGGAACCAAATGCATGCTGGATATTCTGTTACTTACCCCAGAAAACCAACAGGCATATTGGATAGATTATAATTCGCTGTTCAATTAAATTGTGTCAAAATTAAATAGCATTGTGATTTGAATGTTTAACAACCCCACAGACTTGTGTGCTTACATACTTGGTCCCCAGCTGGTGGTGCTGTTGTGGAAGGTTGTAGAATCTTCAGTAAACGGAGCATCATGGGAGGAAGTGTGTCTCTGGGGTGGGTCTTAATATCCCACTACACTTGTAGTCCACTCTCTGCTCTCTGACTGGGGATGCACTGCGAGCAACCACTTTGCCTTCCTGCCATCATGTCTTCCCCACCATGATGGGCTGTAGTTCTTCAAACTGTAAATGAACCATTCTTCCTGAAGTGGTGTCTTGTCAGACATTTAATCACAACAGTGAGAAAAATAACAAGTCCAGTCATTCACCTCATGTTTTAAATGATAACTGCAATCTTAGACACAATAGTTTCCCAAAACAATTTGAAAGTGGAGTATATTATATCACAGATGAAGTATGTGTGCCTCTCAAAGTGATTTAAATCTGATATATGTGTCATCTATTCAAGGTCGGTTAAAAGTCTGTAACTACCAGATAGTGGCAAAAGCATTCTGATTACAAATGTGATCCTTTAAAATAATATAGTCTAGTCTTGTGAAATCTTGATATTAGTAACTACATAGAAATCTGGAGAGGGAGAGATTGATAAGTATCTATATTTACATAATAGATATTTCTCTGTTGATATACAATCCAAATGTAGATGAATATCTACATATTAGAATATATATGCATATGTCATTGTGTAAGTAGATATATCAGCATATGCAGACATCAATCTTTGTACTTCTCTATCTTTCTCTCTATACCTACTCATCTATAATACAACTTTACCTAAAATTCCATATACATTACTTATAGTTTTATAGTTATAATTAAGCTAAAGTTGTTGTCAGCCATCTGAACTATTTTTCATGGCTCTCAGTAATGTTTTTGAGTTCTGGAGTTCTTGGTCACTCTTAATGATCTTGTTTGCACGGGTGCTTGTCTTTTGGGAATCCCATTTCCTTACATTCATCCCTTACCTAAAAGGTTGCTTGTCTTTCAAACATGGCTCACTGGTCCTTCTCTCTCTTTTAAGATTGCATTTTCTAACACTTTGTAGCTCATTGTGATCATATTTTGTTCTGCCTCAATTCCCCAAAACAGCAACTCAAGAAACAGACATTGAGAGAAGGACAAGAAGTACGTGGAAAACGGGCCAGAAACATAATTCTATAAGACAAAAATAGTAATTGCCAAAATCAGCCATCAACATCCCACATACTGGCTTAGAAATTATGTTAGGTTTTCCCAAGTTGTCAACAATGAACAAGGTTTATCATTTTCACTGTTGGTGTTGTCCTGGAGAAGCAGAAGTGAGGGATGCCATGACTGAAAAGGAGAAGACAAATGTACCAGACGCTTCCAGAAAATGTGCGTGTATCTGAATGTGAGAATCATGAAAACTTTCTCTAAGTAACATGTCTACAGTACAATAGTTTCAAATACATGCACAAAGCAGATACTTTCAATTGTCTCAGCAGTAACATACCTGAAAAGATCTGATCTTTAATGCAATATGACATATAATATCTGTTGTGATTTAATATGCAGGCTTTTACTTATGGAAAGAAAATAATTTTAATGTTAATACACAAAAATGAATGAGTCTGGATAAAATGATATAAGCCAGCCTTGATCTTCCAGTTCGATACATCTTTATTGAGAAGCTGAGTTCTAGTCTATTGAGGAATTGAAAGGAAGAACAAATTGTCATATATAAGAAATATTATGAGATAAAAATGTTCTATTACTACAAAACTGTATCTGTGGAACAGAATACAGTACAGAGACTGACTCAGGACAAAGTGTTAACACACTAAAAATAGTATTCCCAAGATTAAACATTTATTTAGTAAATATTTTGAGGACTCTGTTTTGTGCCAGGCACTGTTCAAGGTGTTAAAGATGCAGAAGTCAACAAAACAAAGTTCCTCCAGCATCTGATGCACTCTGAGAACATTTAAAAGTAGTCAGAGGAAAACAAAAATATAGCTGAATCTCACACTGTCCGACTAAATAAATAAATACAGCACAGTGTTAAGTGGCTTTAGTCTGTAACAGGCAAGGAGATCAAATCCTTTATAGAGAAAGAGTACTTAAAAAAAAACAATAAAAATGAAAACCCCATTGTGGTGGTTTGAATAAGAATGGCCCCCATAGCCTCATGTATTTGAATGCTTAGTCATCAGGGAATGGTGTAGCTGAAAGTTTCCTGTGTCCCGCCTGGCCCATGGTCAGGACAAATCTCTCTCACTCTCCAGTCCCCCAGCCGCTGGAACCCAAGTAAACACACAGAGGCTTATATTAATTAAAACTGCTCGGCCATTAGCTCAGGCTTACTACTGACTAGCTCTCACACTTAAACTCAGCCCACTTGTGCTAATCTATATATTGCCACGGTTTCCATGGCTTTACCTGTGTGCCATTACATGCTGCTCCCTGGATGGCGGATGGTGTCTCCCCACTCAGCCTTCCTCTTCCCAGAATTCTCCTTATCTGCTTATCCCGCCTATACTTCCTTCCTGGCTACTGGACAATCAGCGTCTTATTAAACCAGTGTACAAAAGCAGTATCCCACAGCGGAATGGTGCTACGTAGAAGGATTAGGAAGTGTGGCCTTGCTAGAGGAAGTGTGTCACTGGTGGTAGGCTCTGAGATTTCAGTCACCCAAGATAGGCCAAGTAGCTCTTTGTCTCTTCCTGCTGCCTTTGGGTCCAGATGTAGAACTCTCATCCTGAATGCTACTGTGCTCCCTGCCTTGATGGCAATGGACTAAACCTCTGAACTGTAAGCCAGCCTGTGGTGGTATTGTGTTCCCCAAAATATTGTGCACCCTAATAAACTTACCTGGGGTCAGAGACAGAACAGTCACAATATTAAACGTAGAGGATAGGCAGTGGTAGCACACACCTTTAATCCTAGCATTCCAGAGGCAGAAATCCATCTGTTCAAGGATACAGCCAAGCATGGTGACTCTTGCCTTTAATCCCAGAAAGTGAGCCTTTAATCACAGGGAGTGGTGGTAGAAAGCAGAAAGGTATATAAGGCATGAGGACCAGAAACTAGAAGCATTTAGCTGGTTAAGCTTTTAGGTTTTGAGCAGCACAGTTCAGCTGAGAGCCATTCGGATATGAGGACACAGAGGCTTCCAGTCTGAGGAAACAAGATCAGCTGAGAAGTTGGCCAGGTGAGGTTAGCTGTGGCTTGTTCTGTCTCTCTAATCTTCCAGTATTCACCCCAATACTTGACCTCAGGTTTGATTTTATTAATAAGACCTTCTAAGATTCCTGCTACACAAGCCCCCAATTAAATGTTTTCCTTTATAAGAGTAGGCCATGGTCATGGTGTCTCTTCAAAGCAATAAACATTGACTAAGACACCTATATATGTCAAAATGTGGTGAAGCTTTGTCCCAGTGAGGAACCATGCTGTGAGAAAAGCTAAATTCAGCATTCATTCTAGAAATGCAAATTAAAAGGCAGAACAAGAGTCTATTACCTAATCCACCCAATCTTTGTTGGGTTCTCCTGGAAATGCCAACCCCAGATTTCTACTAATGTTCTAGATGATTAACTGGCGTTAGACTCCTGATAGGAATAACCCGCAGCCATCTAATTAAACTTAAGTTCTCCTCAGTAAGAGGGAATCCATGCTTGGCACTGCAAATCTAGCCAACACCTGTGGCTGGTGAAGTCACGGACCCTTGAGGTTAATCTACTGTTGCCACACTCCTTAAGCAGTATGACTCCCAACTGTATTCTAAATGTCTGCCCTTGTATCTATAGATAAGTGTAGTGCTAGCCCTCATCAGAGTTGGAATTTATCCTCCATTTACTTGTTTATGAATTTGGCAATTTTCTAGTCTTATACATACTGTGTTTTATTTCGTATATTTTTCTTTCTTGTTATAGTGTGTGTATACATATATACATGCAAATATATCTGTGTACACATAACCACTGGACATATTTGCTGATACTTGTCCCACTAGCCACTGAATTTTGGTACCTGAAATATTTCTCAAATGAATGTGTAAGTTTAGAAACAACACAAGCACACTACTATTTCTCGTCTCTAAATGCAGATAATGAAATTTAGTTCTTCTTTGTCTTGCCTTAAAAAATGCAGATCCCCATTTTAGGAAGGAGGAAGCTGCTATTCACTCTGCTTCCTGTTTGAGCTGTACCATAGATTCACACAGTCGTCTACAGTGAGGTTGTTGGGACACTTGTTTGGCTGTGGTCCACAAGTTTTCTTCCTCCTGGACCCTAGATGGAAACACGTGTGTGAGGCAGAAGGGAGTGAGGGGAGGGAGGCTCTGCCCCCACAAAGGGCCTCATATTTGCTTTCATTCCTTTGGCCAATGAAAGTCACATGGCGAGCCTAAGTCAGCGCTTGGGAATCTGTAAATATGTGGCTTTCTTTGGGGAAAAAAGGGTGTTAATTATTTTGAGTAATTGTGCATTTAACCATTCTATCTCATTGTAAATTCAATAACATTTTCTTTATTTCATACATCCATCAAACTATTATTATGTTTATATTTACATATATTTATTTGTGAGTTTGGTTCATTTAAATAATTGATTATACAAAGTAAGCATTTTTCTCAAATGCTAGGATTTGTCTATATGGATAGTTATAGTAATCTAATTATTAAGAACATGCTTCAATAAAATTGTAAGTTTTCATTTTCCTCCTAGGGTCTAGGAGAAAGAAAATCATTTTCTATTCATCTTGGAAAACACAGAGGAAAAAGACGTCAAGACTGAGAAAGAGTAACTGACACCATCAAATCAAGACGTCCTTTATTGTACTTCATTTTCCCTTCATGGGAGACACTTCCTCTCAATACAGCTTCATATATTTGTTGGTCTAAAAGGCATTTCTTTCTTCTAGAAGGCTTGCCAATTATTGTGTTTTGAGAAGCAATGCATTTGTACACTCTTTGAATGGCGTGTAAAAAGTAAAATATTCCCAAGTGCATCTTAAGTATTTACATATTCCCATAATCCTTGGATATTTTTCATTCCCCAGATTTCTCAAATTACAGACAACAACAGTGTACTCAGATTGGATAACTGTTTTCCTCTTCCCTCACTCAAACCCTGACTTCCATCATCTCTGCTGCTGCTCTGGAGATGCCATCCTGCCCATCAGTAGGGAGCAATGTACCCTTCATGTCCTGAATTACAGCTATTTTTATTCAATGCCCTTGAGCTATTTAGCTTGAAAGCCATAATTTTAGTCATAGCATTTGAGAGCAAAGAGAAGATCAAAACCTAATGGTCAGGCTGAACCTCCCATCTCCCTTCTTTTCACCTCAAATCTAAATATACTTATAAAATACATCTACATACTGTGTTAGAGAATGGAGTGGGAAGATGGACCAGGAATGGGTCCTGAGGTCCTTACCACTGAACCAAAGCTGAGTCAACTTGACCAAGCCTAGAATGCGTCATCTGAGAATAGTGTTTGCCAGATTGGATTGTCCTGTGAACATATCCAGAGGTGGTAGACAAGATGGCCTTGACTGTTAATTGATGTCAGAGGACCCAGCTCACTGTGGGTGGCGCCAATCCCTGGGTAGGTGGTCCTGGGCTGTATCAGAAAGCTAGCCTCACATGAACCTTGGGGTGTGCCAGAGCAGCTCCTCCAAGGTCTCTGCTCTAAGCCCCTGTTCCTGCTTGAGTTCCTACCCTGAAATCCCTCAATAATGGATTGAAACCTGTAAATTCAAACAAATGCTCCCCCCAACACACCCCCCACACACTGGAGTTACTTTTGGCCATGGTGTTTAGTGTTTGTCATAGCAACAGAATGAAATTTATCCATCCCTCTAGGTCCTTCAGTTATTAGCCCAGCCTAAAGGGAGAGTTTTTCAAGTGGTTATAATCCTGGCCTATTGTGTATTACTGCTTAAATCAGAATTCATTCATTATTTATTATTGTGTTTTAGCTTTTGTTTGATTTTCAGGTGTGTTGTTGATCTCTTTATTCTCACAGTCTGCTCTGTTAATTTTATATTTCCAATGAGACCGTGGTACTTAGCCCTGACCGCCAGCTTCAGCACCTTCAGCTAGACACCCTCTATACAGGAAGATTTCTACCATATGTGCTGTGTAGGTGGGGGGATCCCAAGACTGGAGATGGGGTGGATGCATCCTAGCAATGTCTGTGAGAGGAACATTGCAAATTGCTCCCATTGCCTGAGCCAGGAAGTCCTATGAGATTAGAGTATTGAATGGTGTGTGTGTGGTCTGAAGGGTCGTAAAGACTGCAATTCTGAAGGCTACCACTGTTTGCTGACTCAATCAGCTCCAAGAAACCAGCTTATCTAGGTCTTTTTGTTTTAACATCTATTGCTGAACTGATTCTTTCATTTTCATAGGTATTTAAATAAGGCCCTTGGAGTTTTTCCTTTCTGTCAAAAAGTCATTTACTTTTAGGACCCTCTGATAATATTTTCAAACTGATACTACTAAGTATCCAATTTTGGGTTTGACATCATGTCTTTTCAGGTGGATGATTTTTTGCACATATTTAGAGTTCATTTTATATTGATTAACATGAGGGTAACATAATTTCCAAATGCTACTTAGCCTTTAACACGGGATATATTTAAACCCATTGACTGGGGCCATCCCAGCACATTGCTGTGTATAATTTCCTGACTATATTCACTGCATCATAAATAATAATGAAAGTAAATGTACATTTATCAGAAAGAATCAACAAAACTACAGCCGTGACTTAACCGATGCCACTTGCATCTCCAGGCATCAAGGCCAGCTTCCGGACAAGGATGCCTGAAGGGCTGATCATCCTCGCACTGTCCCCTGACAACCAGGAGGAGTATTTTGCCCTTCAGCTGAAGAATGGCCGTCCATATTTTCTTTCCAATCCCCAGGTAAATTACTAGCCATGATGGTTAGCACTTTTGAGAATGCCAGGTGGGTGCCGGGCACTGGGGTAAGTACACAGATGTTCATGGAGAATCCTCATCTGAAACTCACAAGGTATTCAACAGAGGTGGTTCTCTACAGCAGTGGTTCTCAACCTTCCTAATGCTGCAGCCCTTTACTATAGTTCCTCATGTTGTGATGACTCCCAGCCATAAAATTGTTCCATTGCTACTTTGTAATTATAATTTTGCTATTATTATGAATTGTAAATATCTGATATGCAGGTGCCTCCACATGGGTCATGACCCACATGTTGAGAACCACTGATCTACATCCTACCAGTGAGGAAAATGAAAACTACAAAATGGAAATGACTCTCCACAGTTGAAATAGCAGAGCTCTCTCCCCACCCCGTCTATTCTATGAAGCTATGTGCTTAGGATTAGTAAACTAGCTTATGATTATTTAAAATGAATAGGTGGGTGTGGTGGTGTATACCTGGAATCCTGTCCTTTGGAGGCTGGGACTGGAGAAGTGCTGTGAGTAGGAGGCTAGCCTTGGGATATAGTGAATTCTAGGTCAACCTGTGGTACAGATGGGACCTTGCCACAAAATCAAAATAAACTAATTGTTTAAGTGAATCTGAACAGATTTATATTTCTTCAGACAATAAATTATGATCTTGTTTTCTCTCATGCCTGCCTCTCTTTCCCCTCCTTTCCTTTCATTCTTAACTATTTTACTAGCAAATATTTAAGTATCTTTTAAGTGCCATTTAACTTCATGTTTCAGATGCCAATCATTTTAAAGTTAAATATGGTTACAGCCCTGGGAAGCAACCTAGAAAGTATGTGGTAAAATAATTAATTTGAACTATTCTATGAGTATTTTGAAAGAGGTTTTTGTGATCACATGAACATAAAATGGAAGGTTTGGGGGCCTGAGTTGTCAGTCTTTGCAAACATAATATTGAATTGTCATTTTTGTATGTGTGACTTTTCCTTGGAAGACGTGAGCAAATGTCTGTTTGTCCCAGATAGGACACCAATGGTAGACTCAAGAAATGACTCTGTAAGTTTGGCTGGGTAAACCAGTGAATGTCTTGGGGTTACTCAAAGGAGCATGAGTAACTCTCAGCCAGCTACATCTCCTCCCTGAGCATGGGACATGATTTACAAATGCTGCATCTGTGGGACATCTCTGCCCAAGTTGCTGGCAGCTCCATGAAAGAGTCCTCTCCCTCAGTTGTCTGCTCATCCAACCTTGAGAGAAACCATTGGAAAGATGTCTTCTCGTCAGTTAGGAAGTTCTAGTGACCATTTGACACATCTGACCTGTGAGTGATTTAGCAAAGAATACGATTATTTACTTTCCATTTGTTCAGGTCTACCCTCTAACCCATGACTCAAGTCATAAACAGTGCTTCTACATGAACACTTTGTGTGACAGTATCAAAACCGGTGGGGCTTTTCCCATCTGTGTCCAAGCTGCGCTTAGGATCCTGGATTGGTCGCTGTGGGTGATGGCCTCAGACTCTTACAACATGAACACCCAGTGACCTGGTGGGAAGAACTGGGCCTTAGACATACAGTAACCTTGAGGGGAGACCTAGGACTCAGACACCAGGTGACTTTGTGGGGAGAACCAGGGCTCAGACACACAGTGACCTCGGGACTAGGGGCTGAGGGGGAAGGGGTGGTGGGGACCGGGATTCAAGCACCCAGTGACCTTTGTAAGAGGTGGAGAACCAGGGCTCTTTGGATCAAGTGAGGCTGAGGAACTTGCCAGGCTCCGGAACAGGCAGGTAGAGAGTTTCCTGCTTTGCAAAGCTGGGACCTGGGGATGTGGAGGAAAAGGTTTCTTCCTGGTGTCTTCAAAGTGGCCTGATAGGTCCTTGGCTGGGGAATTAGATGACCTATATGACAACGACCACTGGATGCCCCTCGCCTGCTGGAACTGCAGCTTCTTATTGGATGCTGATAGATAGAAAGTTAGTGGATAATAGTGTCACCATCACCAACAATTCCAATAGCCAGAGAAAGAGCAAGAAGCGGCAGCTGCCATGGGAGGAAGGGCAGATGGTAGCTGTAGACAGACTTCGGCACACTAATGTTAAGTCAATTACAGAACTGAAAACATTATTTTCCTTTGAAAACTTTAAGGAGATTAATTAGAGAAGAGGTATTTTGAGACTCAGATTAGTAGAACATAACGTTGGAGAAAGTTCCGGAACAACAAGAAAAGGAGGAACAAGATAAAAATAGTATGACACTTAAAAATGTCTGTGTTTATAGAAAATCTATTAGAAAAATATTGGAAAAACCTAGCAAATCCCAGTCAAGATTTAGTGGGTGAGCCCTGTGCCCAGCATTTTGATACGTATTCTCTCTACCCAGAGCCCTGCACATCTGGTCCCACTTGCTGACACATGGCAAACTTATGTCCCATTTCCTGGGTGATCCATGTGAGCCATAAGTACTAACTGGCAGATTTTAAAACCAAGCAGTCTAGGTCTAAAGTCAGGGATGTACTCCTGTAACTTGGGGAGAGATCGAGGTAGGAGGATGACCAAGTGTTCAAAGTCAACCCAGGCTACATGAGCCCCTGTCTTTCAAAAGACAACATGAAGCTGTCTCCAGGATGGTTTAGCATTCCTTCAGTGCTTCTTTTCATCAGCAAACAAGGATGCTTCCATAATCAAAAACTTGGGATAAAATATGGCCTGGAAACCATGTGAAGACTGTGTCAGTAAGGCATCTGGATGGTGAGAGAAGTGTGTCTACAATGCCCCAAAGAGAACCAGGGTAAAAGGTCAACTTCTCCTGGTGAGCTTAACTCTGAGTGTTCCATGAGTGCATGGCTAGTCATGGGTTTTATAAGCAGAGACAATCTTTGAAATGGAAGAGTATCAAAGTAGGGGCAGAGTGAACACCATAGCAAAACAAAATAAAACAAAACAAAAGAGGGGAGACAGAAAAGACTTTTAAAGTTCCACTTAGTGTAGGAAGAAGTCGGGAACTCCATCGTATTGTTAAAGAACGATCATTAAATAAAAGTTTTCAGAGAACACAGAGATAAACACAGTGAACAAAGAAACCGAATGCTTCATTGTAAAATTCCACAAACAACAACGCACACACACAAAGCAGGGGAAACAGTGAAAGTGAGCAGCAGAAGTAGAGGAGTGAAAGCCTCTGCTCCCACCCCCTATCCTGCTCCTATCTGGGGATATTGGAGAAGCCACATGGAGTAGGACCATGGTCAGTCCAGCACTTGCCAGCAGAGCTCTCACATGGATGGGGGATGGCAGCTCATTCTTGAAGCTGTCAAGATCTCCATCCCAAGTTAGACCAACTGCTTCAGACCAAGTGAGAGAAGTGGTGTTGAGAGTAGATTTGTCTTTGTTTTTCTGTACAACTTGGCTAAGAGCTCACAGGGCTCAGAAGATGGTTCAGCGAGTAAAGTACTTGCTATGCGAATTAAGGGTCTGAGTCTGGATCCTCAGCATACACATAAAAAGCTAATGTGGTGAGGGTGTTTGCAGAGACAGAGACAGGTGGATCCTTGAAGCTCATGGGCCACCAGCCTAACAAAGTCTGTGCACTCCAGGTTCGGTTCAGTGAGAGCCCCTGTCTCAAAACATAAGATGGAGGGTAATAGAGGAAGATGATACTGAACTTTGACCTATGGCCTCTACATGTGCACTTGTATACACATGTGTACATACTCACACATGTATACAACACACATACACACACACACACACACACACACACACACACACAAACTTAGAAAAAAGAAAGAGAACTTGGCTCTGGAGTTAGGCCTTGGGGACACAAACATGAGAAAGTGACAGCATGCCACTCCCAAGAACTACAGATGTCCCTCTCAGACTAAAAGTCTTCAATAAATGTATGCACGGACATACTCTCATCCTTAAACATTTGAGGCAAAGCATTTAGAGAATGAAAACTTGATGTCTCTAGATCCGAATGTCAACACACCATCTCTTTTGATGTGAGTCCTGCTCTCTTTCGAAAGTGTGGGGACCTTGAAGACCGCACTACAGGGGATAAAGGGACCAAACAATGCCTCTCCTCACTCAGCCACAGGACTGTCATGATCTGAGGATGCTGCCAGTGAGCTCTCTGGAGTCTCCTCAGATAGACAGACTGGTACAAGTCACAGCGGCAGGGAACACTTCCCATCACTTCTGCACTTTAGTGCCCTCTCCCCTCCCTTCCCCCCCATCTCTCTCACCAGAACTCACCCTGCCAGCAGCTTCCAAGCTGCTCCACCCCTACCCCACACAGCCCAATCCTAAGTATGTACTGAGTTGGTAGATACCAGCCAAATACTGAAATAAGAAAACTGTGCTAGCAAAAGTGGGAACTGGGGGGGGGGGGGGGAGAGAAAGGAGGGATCTACGGTGCTGGGTAAGCACATTTCTGTCTGGAATAATAATCACTCTGTATGAGGCGAAAGCTGCCTGCTTTCAGCACACTGACAATTCGTTTACTTTAGAAAAAGTCAGGTATTGGTTGAGCAGGCTTGCCTCGGGTGTATTTGAGAAGATGTAATCAGATATATTATACTAAGTGGTCCTGGGCCAGGAGGCAATCCAAGAAGCAGTGAGCACCAGCTCACATGGGCTGTGCCCTCACCCACCGTCAAGAAGTTCATATTTAATGCAGGTTAACTGGACATATCTGCTCAATGCATAATGAAGGCCCTGCTTATTTTTAGACAATTATTGAAACTGCCAAATAGAGAAAAATTTGAGCAGTCTCCTTTTATTTGTTCTCATTTGGGGATAGAAAACTGCATATGGATTTGTGTGTGAAGTTAGAGGTACCCCACATTTAAAGAAGTAGACCCATTTCTGTAGTGCATTTCTGTTGTGCACCTGATAGCGACATCATACTTATGTGTATTTTTAAGGACTTTACTAACCTAATATCACTGTAAGTTATTTTTTCCCTTTTCTCTGTAAATTAAGACAAGGTTACCTAGTGAACTCTGCATTGTTCCCACCACACTAGTAATCATGTGCTTAATGTGTTTTTCTTATCAGAATGTGACCCAGTGAGGACTGCTTTATCCCTAACCTGATCCTTGGGAAAATATAGATGCATGATAAACACTTTTGACAGATTATCTGGCTAAGTGTTAGATAATTATGACTAAAACTCTACCATAGTTAAATCAGACCATCCATTTTCTGAGATGAAGTTTCTGACTGTTAATGATTCTTTGATGTGTTGCTGACTTTATTTACTGGATACTTTGACCTTTTCCAGAATAAACTGAGGCTTTGGCTTTTAAAGGACTGTGCCTGAATCCATTCACAGGAATTTGATTTTGAATCCTGAAAGGGACATTTTTCAGGAGTTTTTTTTTTTTTTGTTGGTGTTGTTTTGTTTTGTTTTGTTTGTTTGCTTGTTTTGTTTTTTCAAGCAGGGTTCCTCTGTGTGATGACTCTAGCTGTCCTGGAATGCACTCTGTAGACCAGGCTGGCCTTGAACTCAGAGATGCGCCTGCCTCTGCCTCCTGAGTGCTGGGATTAAAGGTGTGCACCACCATGACCAGCTGTTTTCTAGGAATTTGAAAGTCATTACAACACAATTTCAAAATAACTTCATATTCTCTTGCATGTTTCAAGTTTTAAAATGTCTTAATAAGCCTGGGAACAGAATTGTTCGCATAGCTGTAAATCCTACACAGAGGGAGGCCATTCATCTAAAACTCGGTTTCTCTCCTATGTATCCAGCATGATCTGTTGGATAAGTATTTAGGGAGAAGAAAAAGATCCTTAATGGTAGTTAAAATTGGATATGTGTGTCTCAGAAAATGAATGCTGGGAACCATTGTTAAAACAGATAAAACAGATTTAAAAACGATAAAAACAAGGAATGGAGAGGGTTCAGAAGTTAAGAGTACACACTGATCTTACAGAAGGCCTGAGTTCAATCCCCATCAGAGGCAATGGGTGACTCACAACCATCATAATTCCAGCTCCAGGGATATCTGATGCCTCTACAGACAGCTGCAATCATACCACACACACACACACACACACACACACACACACACACACACACACATGCAGGCAGGCAGGCATGCACATACAATTTAAATAAATAAAAATAAAGCTTGAAAGGGGACAAAAATGAGACATTAATTGAAACTTTATAGTTTCATTGAGTCTCTAAAATAGCTATAACAGTCTAGTCCTTTATTTGGCTACTCCAATTTTGTATAGATTTGATGAGATGATATTTTATCACCCAGTTTAACTCTTCAGTATTCTATACTCAGTGACATTCACAGAAACAACACAGAACTTTATGTTTACATAGTCAAGGAACCTTTGAACATAAAACTTTCAAATAATTGTGAGCACAGTCTAATTGCCTGGTGTTTTCCATGTGTAACACTAGCCCTAACTGTGGAATTATTATTATGCGGATATTGGCATTCTCTTCAAAGGATGCTGTGAGAAGTTCCTCTAAGACATAGAGAAAGTTTGGTGAGCTCTGCTGTAGGCTACCTCAGTAGATCTGCATCCAGTCAATAGGAGTTCTGATGGTAAGAACTATCCCTGCTACAGATTACTGCCAAACAAAATGTGTACAGCCTCGCCTCAGACACCTGATCTTTAAAATGCAGAACCGTTTGTAACAATTTTAACGCTAACTAAGTACACTTTGATGAGACAGCGTTTAATAAAATGCTCATTAATTTCATCATTAGCAAGGGTATGCTCAGAAGTAAGCCAGTTTCTTATGTCACACCCAATTAGCATCCCATGCTAGTAATCCCATTAGTATTGTTGAATTCACTAATGGAAAAACTAATGGGCATGCTACCAGGGCACATTAATTGGGCACGACACCAGTTCTGGTTTTAATTATTAAACTACGATAATGAAATGTGTGTTTGTAAAATATTAAAATGTTGAAATAGAGTTGAGGAAAATAAAGGAATATGTAGGATAAAAAAAACAGAGAAAGGAAGAAAGTCTAAGACTAGAGATAACTTTGAAAATGGTCATGTGTCTCACTGACTAGATTGTCTATGTAAGTTGGGGTACTGGCCATGTGAGAAGAACTACTGTGCTTGTGGGAAATAAAGGTTCTTTTTGGTGGTTGTTGTTGCTGCTGTCTTAACATTGGTAGCATGAGATTCTATACATCATGTGTGTTGCTGAGTATATTATGAGGCTTGACAAAAGCCAATTAGATGCATACAATGGATGTGTTCTAGTCTTAGGGAAATGTAAACAGAAATATTTCATATAAGAAACTGTAGTTAATGTCTTGTGCTGTGCCATGTAAATCTATCATGGTAGAGGATTGCCAGTTTTTTTCCCCTTATGAAAAATAGTAGAGCAAAATTGTTAGAGTTTAATGAAACATTCTGGGTAAGTTTTTTTTTTTTAAAAAAAAAATATTTATTTGTATTTTCTGTGTATGGGTATTTCCCTACATGTATCTGTGTAACATGTGTGCAGTGCTAGAGGAAGCCAGAAGAGGGAGATGGATCCACCCCACCCCACCCCATCCCACCCCATCCCACCCTCCACCTGGAGTTACACACGCTTATAAACTGCCATGTGGGCACTGAGAATCAAACCCAGGTCCTCTGCTAGAGCAGCTGGGGCTCTTAACCACTGAGTCATCCCTTCAACTCCAGATTTTTTTAAAAAATATGTACCATTTTAACCAAACTTGCTTACATTTTTAAGAACTTTCATCAACTTCATATTTGATTCTTTCTCAGGTAAATTAACCTTGATATTAAATTTGTCTTGCTTGGGTTTGGAGGGATCTGCTTTCTTAGTCACAATAGTAAATGCTGGTTAATGGGGATGGATTTTCTTCTATTTATTCTGATTTGTGCATTGAAACTGTGTTCACATGGCTCTAACGTGCTAGGCAGGCTGTTCACTTTTTCTTCATTGCTTCTTTTTCCTTGCCAATCTTTCTTCTTGGTATCTGCCATTCACTGGATCTTATCTACTCAAGAACCCATTTTTCACTGTGTTGTTACTGTCCTACCAGATCTATAAATGCTAGATTTTAGAGTACAAAGCATTGAAAACCAAATTTAACTACACATATAAGTTCAATAAATACCTTTAACCCAACTAATTTTCCCACTCCCTCTTATAGTGCATATTATAAAATTATTAGTGATGAGAAGCTAATTTTCCTGATGCTTGTTTATCCTTAAAATACATATTTACAACTTTTCTCAGTTTTAAATTATTCTCTTCTTTACAGTTCCTCTATGAATGTTAAAATATGAATATAGACAACCAAAATACAAGTGCCTTTGTAAGACAGTCCTGGTCTGGAGAGGTCTCTCCATTTGGTCACTGTGGTGTTCAGATGCACACCACAGGATAGTCATCACGATCACTAGATGCCAGCATGCATGTCGAGTTCCATCTGAAACTGCTTTGTATTGGGATCATAATGATGAAATCTGTGAACTGGTTTATAAGAAATATACAGTGTCTTAAACAGTTCAAGCTAATCAACTGTCTCACTTATCCAGAGGGCCTGGTCCAGTTCCATGGGGGCTCCTCATCTATTGGTTCACAGTTCATGTGTTTGGCTTTTTGTCCCTGTGCTTTTTCCAATCATGGTCTCGATATCTCTTGCTCATATAATCCCTCCTCTCTCTCACCAATTGGACTCCTGGAGCTCTATCTGGTGCTTGGTCATAGATCTCTGAATCTGTTTCCATCAGTCATTGGATGAGAGTTCTATCATGATAGTTTAGGAGGCCCCCAGGCAGTGGAACCGGGACCTGTCCTTGGTGCATGAGCTGGCTTTTTGGAACCTAGGGCCTATGCTAAGACACTTTGCACAGCCTTGGTGCAGGGAGGAGGGGACCTGACCTGCCTCAACTGAAGCTATCAGGCTGGGCTGAATCCCCAGGGGAGTCCTTGCCTTGGAGGAGGTGGGAATGGGTGGTGGATTGGGGAGGAAGGCAGGGGGGGGGTGTGGGAGGAGGGAAGATAGGGGAATCCGTGGCTGATATGTAAAATTAAATTAATTATAAAATAAAAATATTTATTAAGAAAGAGAAAGAAATATACAGTGTCACTGGCATCTAAATGTGAGCTTTCATTCATTTACTTGTTCATTCATTCTCTTAAGGGATCACTAGTGGAGGTTACCACAACTGATGATCATGGTAAACAATACAGTGATGGACAGTGGCATGAAATCATTGTGGCTAGGCATCAGGCTTTAGGCCAAATCACCCTTGATGGACAGTACACAGGTAAGAACTGTGTGTGCATACGTGCGTGTGTGTGGTGTGTGTGTGGTGTGTGTGTGTGTGTGTGTGTGTGGTGTGTGTGTGTGCATGCATGCTCACATGCACATCTGCACATGTGAATTTCACATTGATTTCTTCATTTGGTTTCACATGAGTCCCTGTGAAATCTGTCTCTTAGTTGCTCTTTGCTCTTCTGCTAGTAAACTCTGGCCCTGAGCTTCTCATCCAGGTAGGACTCCAGTAAAGCAGAGATGGGAATGAAGTCACCAGTGTTCATTCTGCATCTTGTGCATTCTCCACACCTTGCAAGGGTCTTTAATTACTTTACTGATGTTCCCCTTTGCCTCCAGAAGGCAAACAAGGAAAACAGATATCTATACACAGAGATGAGAAGAACCAAGACTCAGAAATGTAATTAAGCTCTCCCATTTCTGTGGTGGGTAGGCAGGACTGTCGCTGCATACGAGTGTTTGAGTTTGAGTGTGGTTCTCTTTCCAACTGGCTCTGTTTTCCATTTTCATCCACTGATGTAGGCTTTCATTCATTTATGTAGGGTAAAAGTGATTTAATGAGCTCCTACTATTTCTACTATTGTTCTGGGTGCTCAGATAACAGAGTAAACAGAGCTTTGTAGAGGTTATAGTTTAGATGGACATGGGGGCAGAAGATAATAAAGTAAAAAGTGCTAGAGAGTTATGAAAATGGAAAAACAGGATAGGTGGGTGTTACCTGTATTGATAAGACTTTAAACTCAATAGAAAACTGAGAGAAGTGGGAAAACCCATCCTAATTTACCCTCAAAGGATGCTGAGGAGCATTCTGGATTCACCATGTGACAGTCACTAGCCTGGTCCCTAGAGCCTCACAGCTAATGGCATGGGGCCTTTGTCACAAAAAGTTTGTGCATTGGGAGCAGTGTTAAATTTGACTCAGGCCTACTGGGGAAGGACCTTCTAATGTTTCGGTTCAGGAAACAGTGGACACCAGGCCTGGACGCAGGGATCAGTGGGCAGTAGGCCCTGGGGATAGGAAAATATTTTATGCCACGTGTTAAGGACTGAAAAGGAGGCCATGGTAGTAGAAGAAGGGAAGGGGCTGCTGATGAGATGTGGGTGGGTTTACAGCAGCTGGCTGATCTGGAACCTGATAGACAAGGAGCTTAAAGCAGAAGCGAGAGAACTGGGTACCAAAGATCTGTGATGAGTTTCACTTGAAGAGTTCCCTGGAAAAGCTGTAATTTTCTTCTCTTCTCCTACAGGCTCCTCAGCTTCTCTGAACGGGAGTACCATGATGAGAGGCTACACCGGACTATTTGTGGGCGGGCTGCCACGAGGTCACTCTGTCCTCCAAAAGAGGCTTGGTGAGTTTCACGGGAAGTAGAAGTATATATCGTCGCAGTTTCATTTATGTGGCTGTGAAAAAATCCCCAGCAACACAACTTTAAGGAATAAAGGGTTTATGCAGCTTGCAGCTCCACGTTATAGTCCATCACTGCAGGGAGGTCACAGTAGGAACTTGAAGCTGTGGGTCCCATTCACAGACAAGAGCAGACAATGAGGCCATGCCTGCTCACTACTCAGCTTGCCTTCTCCACTCTTACACAATCAAGGACTCAAACCCAGGGGATGACAATGCCCACAGTGGGCTAGGTCTTCCCACATCAAGCATCAATACCTTAAACAAGACTGTCCCCCTACAGATGAGCCCAAAGGCCAGGATGCTCTAGATAATCACTCATTGAGACTCTCACCAGGTGATTCTAGATTGTATCAAGTTGACAATTAAAACCAACCACCATAATGTTATACTCAAAACTAAGTGCAATCTATTTACAGCACTTAAAAGTATGATTAGGTGTTATTTACATTTCCTAAACAAACAAGTTAATTCGTAGGCCTCTCCTTTTTCAAAACACGTTCAGTAGTTCTACTTTCTTTGTCAATACTCAGTTCTTGTTATTCAAAAGATCCATTAGGCTTTTGCCAAAAATGACATACAAATTAAGTGAGGTTTGTATAATTGCAGGATGTGTGTAAATATTTTTCTAAGACTTTTAATTCATTGGAAATGACACATGAATGGAAAACTTGACTCTCAGAAGTCTGAGGAACATTCTAATTATATTGTGTAAGAGTCAATACACCAGTTGTTGGAGAGTCACAAAAGAGGTTACAAACAAATGATCTCAAACCAATCCAAAAAGCTCCATGATTCAGATATTGGAGCTGGAGAGATTCTCAGTGAATCTCTTGTTTGCTCTTTCAGAGGACCTGAATTCTATTCTCAGCACCCATATGGTGGCTCACCAACTGGCACCTTCTTCTAACCTCTGCAGGCATGGCACACATATAATATGAAGACGTAGATAGATGATAGATAGATAGATAGATAGATAGATAGATAGATAGATAGATAGAT